>CM071926.1:154028566-154158242 GCA_016081115.2 Rehmannia glutinosa | reverse complement strand
ATTATTGGCATTCTCAACTACTGCACATGCAAATTTTTAAGCATCAAATACCTTTTTCAATCATTTTTCCGTAACAGACTGGAAACTTTAGGTGAGAATTTTGATTGGGTAGTTATAAGCTTTACATCATTCCAAGATAGTTTATATTGCATAATTTTGACGTCTTTGACAAACAAATAA
Source organism: Rehmannia glutinosa (assembly GCA_016081115.2). Lineage (NCBI taxonomy): Eukaryota > Viridiplantae > Streptophyta > Magnoliopsida > Lamiales > Orobanchaceae > Rehmannia > Rehmannia glutinosa. Next base: position 154,158,062 of record CM071926.1, on the reverse strand, counting down.
CTGGAAACAGAACAAACAAATAACAACTCCTAGATCTTTATCCTTTGCTTCTGTATTATTTGATTTTTTTGTGTAAATTTAGGGTGTAATTTAATGAATCCAAATCATCATATATTTATTTTTTTTTGTGAAATATTTATATGACATATATGTGTCATTCATATTGATATATCATTCATGAAGCCCACTCCGATAAGTCATGCATCATGACATTTGCGTCGTTTAATTGTAATGATATATTTATGAGATAGATTGAAATTGATATAAAAGTATTTTAATTTATATGGTTTTCCTCATTGTTTAGGCTAAAGTTCCCACATTCGGTACAAAAAAAAATACTGTTTGAAAATCCATATCACTCCCAAGTCAATGTAGTTGATATGTTAATCAAATAATCCAAGTCCTTTAGCTCGGTAACTCCAAATAAGGGTAGGTTTATGGTGAGAAGCTGATGCAATACACAATTCAATACATAAGAAATAGAAAAAAGTTAATTTTACTCCATCATATATGAAATTTGATATTGGCTATCGTGTAAATATATAAATACGCTTAAATTATTGATTTGGATATATTAATTTTTTATGAATTGCAAAATGATATTTTAATAAAGAGTGCCTCAATTTTCTTGATTTTAATTTCTAAATTATATTATGTCCCATCATTTTTTGCGTCCCTTCTGTCAAATTATTGTGTTGAACAAAAAATTATTAAAGTTATTGTGGTTCAATTATCATATTTGAGAAGAAAGAGGAATTATTAATTAATTAGTCAATAAATTCTAATTGTTTATAACTAATGGAATGTTACACTATTCTGACAAAATAAGTCTTATCAAGTTCTACAGATACGTAAACGAAAAGTAACTGTATTTTCATTGTTGAAAATAGGATTGAATAATAGTTTTTAAATATTAAATAATGAAGAAGACATCAATAAATTAAACAAGATCTGAATATTTTTGTGGTGCATAATTTTTTTAACAGATTGAACATGCATCTGTCAGTGAGATGTTTCACTGACTTTTCCTAAAAATTAAAAAAAAAATTGTAAACTAAGAAAATAAGAAATAAAGACGAGCGATCAAATCTTGTACATATTAGCAAAGGCAGTAATACATCAGATGCCAAGTGCCAACCTCTGCATGGCCGTGTCATCTTTATCAGGAAAAAAATAAATAATAAATATTGGGGACAAACTTTAATTTCCTAATTATTCTTCTTTTTAATTATTTTACCTATGATATAATTCCAAGTTTACTTAATTAGTTATTCAATATTATTAATCATTAATGAATCACAAATCTAATTATTCGGACCACATGACTCACCTTATAAGTCTCATGCGACACGTCAAACCAGGTATAAAAAGGTTATTCCTTCACATTTATAAGTAATCAGAATCATTCGAAATTAACTGCCAGGAGCGGCCCTGGAGCGGCCAAGATGGTGCCGCCGCACATGGCCCCCGGCCGGCAAAGACCCCAATTTTTTTTATTATATATTTATATATATATTATGGATATATAAACTAAAATCTGACATAAACTTGTAGCAAAGCAAGTCAGTAGAGCGGTGTTGTGTCGTTTTTTTAAATTTTGAGGTCAGGAATTCAAATTTGGGTAGACGCTTATTTTTTCTTTTGAAAGCCAAAAACAGAGGCACTGGTTGTGATTGGTTGTGAGAAAATTTTCATTTTTGAGAGACAAATTTTTAGGGAGTGTGCTTGTTTGTGAAACAAGTGAGTTTTTTCAAAAAAGAAAATCTCATTTCTTTTTATTTTCTTGTTTCATTTTCACACTTCCCAATACTCAACTATACTATTTATTTCTCTCTCCTCCTCCTGTTCAGATAAATAATTTCTGTAATTTCTTTAATTTATCACAATTTTGTTATTTTTCTCTTAATCTTAATAACAAAAGACATAAAATGATATCCATATTGCTTATTTTTGGTTCAATTTTTTTATTTTTTATTCAATTTTTTATTTTTTATTCAATTTTCTTACATTATGTTTTACACTATTATTTCCAAAAAATATTCCACAAACAATCAATATCTCTAAAAGATTCTCCATCACATCAACATAATTATTATTTTTTTCTATCCATTCAACTTTCACTTTCAAAAAAATTTTCACCACTATTCACTCAGAAAATAAAAGTGGATGAAACGAAATCACAACCTTACTTTTTTTTCCTTTCCTTTTTTTTTTATCGGTCAGAGCCACTTACTTTATTATTAAGCGTCATTAATCAGACATTCTTTAAAACTCACAACCAAGATACTATGGATTTTCCTTTTCTATTTAAGTAGATTTTTTTGTTCATTTTTTTCAAAACAAAAAAAATGAAGAATTAAAGAGCTGCATAGTTTAAATTATATCGAATGATCTTTTCTCCGTAATTTATTTTAATAAAATTGAAAAAGATTATGATATTTTTGTTATTATAAATCTTATTTTTATATGTTAAATCAATGAAATAATTACATTTATAACATTAATTTTGTTATTTTTAGCTTTTTTTTTTTATAAACATGAGAGCCCCCTCTTTTTCTTTGCTCTAGGCCACTCGAAATCTAGGATCGGCCCTATTAACTGCTCTCACTGTCATTTGCTCTGACATTATCCTACTACTGGTACTAACATGAATGTTAGAGCACAAAGGGTCGGGCCTCCCTAGGATAAACCTAGAATCCATCTAACGTTTGCTGAATTGTGGCTGACAAGTTCCCATTTCAAAAATTAATAGCTCTGAAAAGTTGAAATTTACTCAAAAACCCTAAATTGATGTGATCTGTCAATTTTAAGCGAGCATCAATAAAAATGAAAAACATTAGTATCATAAAGTTCAAACCTCGATACCCCTCTCATAATCATTTTATATTATAATGTTCTTTTGCTTTCACATCACATAATAAAACATCAATTCACAACTCAACCGGCCTTCAACGTTACAAACGGCAAACGACATAAAAGTAGTGAAAAAGGTCCCCACAACATGTGCACCACAAAAACACACAAGTCTTCACAACTAAATACGTTCATCATTCAATTTCTTTATTAATTCCATTACCCTTTTCTCTTTCTTTCTATATATAAAATATAAGAAAAGGTCAATAACATAAGATGTCCAAAACACATGAGCATAACATAAAAGTCTCTTGTCCTAAGGATAGGAAGATAAACGTAACGAAGCCTCAAAGATAACGCGTAACTCGTAAAATATTAATATTGTATCCCCATATTATCAAGTATGAATATGTACAACTGGGTTTGTCTAGTATCATTTAACTGACTGGCGTGGTTTGCATGTTGCATCATCAAATTTGGTGGTTATCCAATGCGCCCGTAGTTAGCAATGTTTTTGAAACCGGACCGGACATCTAACCAAACAAATAATTGGGTCATTGGGTCACCTTTGGTCGGACCAGGTTGAACCGTTTAAAAAAAACGGATTGACCCAAATATATAAATATATATATTTGCACATACATGTAAAGAAAGAGTAAATACAAGACAAATGTAACAAAACCAACAACGCAAAACAAAAACAAAAACTAAATTAATAAAATGCATATCCAAATATATAAGTCTAATATAAGGAGTTTCTTAAAAAAAAAAAGTCCAACATAAGGAGAAATTATTTATGCAACTTCACTAAACATCAATACATCATTTTAATATATAACTTCAAAATAGATGTCCAAGAAAAAAATAATCAATTAAAATAGTAGTAGATGAGAGCACTTTACAGTAGATGGATTGATGCTAAGCCTGCAATTACCGATATGAATTATGAAATGGAAGAAATTTCCTTTTTTTTTTTTTTTTTTTTTTTACAGAATGCTAACAATGGTCAATGAATAGACGGCTTATTATGAAATTTTAAATTCCATGGATTGTGTTTCTACTTTTTAGAGTCCTAGGTTTAGTAATTTACTAGTCATAAAATATGAATTACCTATTTTATTATCTTTCCCTTCAAATTTTGTAATAAACAAAGAAAGTTTCTCTAATCTACAAAAAAACACAAAAAACCGAGTCAAAGCGGTTCGCCGGTTTCTGGGTTTAAACCAGTTTTTACTGGGTGGTAGCGATTTTTTAGCCACCCGGTCTAAATAAATAACCGGACTGGACTCGAGACCGGTTCCCGGTTAAACCGGTTGAACCGGCCGGTCCGGTCCGGTTTTAAAAACATTGGTAGTTAGTGCAATGCTTCCGAGTCCCCAATTTTCTCCTAAAAGAAAACAATTATAATATTATGATGGATGAGTTAACACCTCATTGCAATTCTAGTGAAATATCAGGCTACTACCCATCCACATGATACAATTTTTTTTTGAGAAAATCCACATGATACAATTAATCTGTCGCATGCAATATAATATATCAAAATTGCTATTAAACCAATTTTTCTCAAATATTAAGATAATCGACTCTATCAAAATGACTAAGCGTTCATTTCATTTAATTGAATTTAAGAAGAAGGGGGATGAAGTCCTAATTCTCTAAAAGTGCTGCTTGGCATGTTTTGTGAACAAATAGAATTTTTTTGCCATTTTTATTTTGGTTTTTTTTTTTTTTTTTTTTTTTTTGGAATAGAGGGCACTTTTTTTCATCGTCAATGTAATTTTGTTATTTTACTAACAAGCCCACCGAAAACTATTTTCTTTTTACGTCCAAACACTTTTTTTTAGAACAAGAAATATAACGGGCAAAAATATTTGAATGTGCACCGACAAGGCGCTAAACCCTCAAACTTGATGCATTAACTAATTTCCAACTATTTTGTCTCTTTGGGTACTACAGTATATATATCGGGGATTTTGGTACGGTCCCACAAATAAAGCGTACCAAATATCGGAGCAGTAGCTCACTTGATTTATAAAATGGATTCTCTTCCTCTATTTAATATATGCGAGATAACTCACAAGTGACATATATCAACAATACCACGTTAATACCTCAAAAGTGAGTTCGAACTTTATGAACTGTTGTTAGATCAGATCAAGTTGGTACCAGCATAACAGTGAAGATCTATTTTCTCAAATAATACCCCACGTGAGAATTGAGATGCGACTTTTATCTAATTCAATATTATATAAAAACAAAGTGAGAACACTGGAACTTCCGAATCATACATCTCTCGGCCAGCTTTGTTACAGCAAATGTCTTAAATTTACACACTTTCTGCTTTTCAAATATTTGGTCCACCTTCTCAAAAAAAAATAAAATATTTGGTCCACAATATTCATTATATTATGCTGGCAACAAAGAATCTATATACATGGCTGTTGTATACAGCCTGGAATTATGCGTTAATACAAAGGGATAAAGTGGGACGAAATTCATTTGTTTAAATGCAATTTGCATATCCAGCCAACTCTTTACTTAGACATAGTACGATAGTAACATCAAAGAACAAGAAATATGATAATTTATTTTTCTTATCTCATTATTTGATTTCTTTGTTTCCTACCAGACAAGTCATTTAAACCTCAATACCCTGTTGAACCAGCCAACATAAATACATAATTACTATCCATAAATAGTGTTGAAACATTAATATACATAAATAATAATACAAAAATTTGGACATTTTCTGTATTGATCTTTACTTTTTTCACTTAATTTTGCATACTCTTTAGTTCCAAAGAATTCAAACAAACACAACAAACAACTCTATGACCAACTCATGATTTTGTTACAATTACTATTACAAGAAAAAAAAATTAAAAAAAATGCAAGTCAAGTGGCAAAGAATAAATTAAATACAATCTGGCAACCTTGTTTAGTAACTCAAAATAGACTCAACCGCGTGGAAATTAACTCACCTTTCTTGTTTCATCAATGCATTACTTTGATTATGACATGAGTTTTGTTTTTTGTTTACGGATCTTCGTTATCTACAGTCCATCGAACCAAACGTGTCGGCGAATCCAGATGGTTTCGAGGGAATGCTCGACTGTGTGTGACTGAAAGACAAATCATCAAACATTCTAGAAGTACCTTCATCGGCTTGCCATCTTTGAAGGGCTTGAGGTAGACTCATGTGAAGATCGATGCCATAAGCATCCTCTTCTTCGGGTTTAGAAGGTTTCCACTGCTCTACAAGAGGTCCCAACACATTAACTGCGTGTCCCATGTCAGGCCTCTGGAATGGCTCTCGAGCAGTGCAATGCCCTGCCAGCTCAGCAACCTTGCAAATGCTCTCATAAGTTTCGTCATCTGGATCGAGAGTCGGGTCAATGGATTTCCGTAGGTTGTCTTTGTTGATAAGGACTCTGCGGAACCATGTCACCAAATGAGACCTCTCGTCTGGCATTGTCTCATCAAGCGCTTTTCGTCCAGTAATAATCTCCATTAAAACGACTCCAAATGCATAAACGTCAACTTTGGTTGTCACTCTTCCAGTAGCTGTTAAGGGGGAAACGGGAATTATAAGTATAGAGTCGCTACTAAGGAATTATCATTCGAAATAAAATAATTCACATTGAAGAAACTCAAGAAATCATCGAGAATTTAATTTGATGATTTAAAGTAACGAATTTGCTAGATAAATTATCCTGTTTCTAGAGTTTCTTTAAACAGAATTTTGGCTGGTGGCAGCTGTAAACAAACATTATTGATATGAAACAGTATCAGTTATACTATTCTCCATAACAAAATTGCCAGTTATAAAGAAGTTAATCCCATTCCAAATATGGACATATATAACCAACTTTGCAATGTCTACCTCATCTTAAAACATAAACTGGAAAAAATATGCTGTAACTATCTATAAACCTAAAATGAAATAAAATTTTATGTCATCTAACAGCCAAGGATAATCAATATATTAGATTTTGCAGCTATATCAGTAAACTTAACAAAGAAGAAGACTTACCAGCATATTCGGTGCAAGATAACCAAATGTTCCAGCCAAACGCTGCGTCTCAACAGAATACTTCCCGTCCGGTGCATTTTTGACCAATCCAAAATCAGCAACCTTCGCTCTCATGTCATCCGAAAGAAGTATGTTTGTGGGCTTCAAATCTCTATGAATGAAACTTTGTTGGGCTAAACTGTGAAGATATTCGACTCCTCTAGCCACATCTAATGCTATTGTCACCCTCTGTTTCCAAGTAAGAGGTTGACAGCAATGTTCCTCCCATTCAAACAAATGTTGCCCTAAAGTTCCCTGTGGCATGTACTCGTACACCAAAAGCCTCTCATTGCCATTAATACAGTATCCTAAAAGCGCAACCAAATGTCTATGCCGAACTTTGGTAAGGACAGCGATTTCCGCTTGGAACTCGTTCAATCCTTTCGTGCCCATCACTCCTGACTCCATTCTCTTCACGGCAATCTTAGTCCCGTCGTGCAATTCACCCTTGTAAACCACCCCAAATCCTCCTCGCCCCAATATATTCTCTTCGCCGAAATTGTTCGTCACTTGCCTAAGGACTTGTATGGAGATAGTAACATTTCCACCTTCAAAAACATGCATTTCACTATGATCACCACTGCTCTGGCTCTGTAATTCACTTGGGACTCCAGCATATCCATTCACTCCGTTCGTTCCATTAGGTTTCGCCGGTTCCTTCCCTAGCTCGGATCCCTCAACCCGTCCGGATCTCTTGTGACGTCTCTTGTCATAGCATTTATAAGAAACGAACAACACAACTCCAATAAATACCGAGACGGCTACTACCACCCCAGCAATCATAGCGACCGAACCAGATCCTCTACGCGATCCAGATGCCCTTCCATCCGAATTGCCCGGACTTGCTCCCGGCCCACCAGCTCCTCCACCATTACTTTCATTTCTACCAAGTAACGAATTGCCATTATAAATAAACCTCACACTAGTAGGAAACACCGGAATCGGCCCGAATAGGTTATTGTTAGACACATCAATACTCTGAAGTTGAGGCAAAGTAGTCAAAACACTAGGAATGACACCAGTGAGATTATTATCATTCAATACCAAATTCCTTAAAGAAGTAAGATTAGCAAACGCAGGTGAGATACTACCCAAAAACCCTGCCTACCCATGTTCACAACCGTCACATTTCTCCCCTGAGAATCACAATTAATAAGTCTCCAATCGTTGCAAGCATTATTCCCTTGCCAAGACTCGGCCAACGACATAGGATACCCTAAAGCACCTGCAACATCAAGAAGTGTGCTCACCTGAGGATCACAGGGCCCAGGGGTATCTAAACAAAAACTATTAGTAGTCCCAATTGTCACTTGAATTCTGCTTGGGAAATCCGGAAAAGGCCCCTGCAATTTGTTATTCTGCAAAGTGACATTAGCAAGTTTTGGCAAAGTCATCAAAGAAGGTGGAACCACACCAGTAAACCTGTTATCCCTCAACTGCAAATCAAACAAATTCGTGCACCTTGATAAATCAGGAATCCCACCTGAAAACGAATTAGCATGTAGCCAAACCTGAGATAACTGAGTCATGTTAGCTAAAACATCGATTCGACCGGATAAACCTTGTCTCTGATTATTGAGCCAAAGATTTTGAATCTCGGAGCCGGAAAAGGATCCCGGCAAAGATCCAGTAAGATTATTGTACGACAATCTCAAGTTTTGCAAATTTGGAAAGGACACGAAAATATCGGGAATGACCCCAGTAATACTAGCATTACTAGCATAGAAAGTAACGAGATTTGTGCTTTCAGTCAAATAAGCAGGGATCTGCCAGGGGCCCAGATTGATGTTTTCACTTATACTGAAAGTGACGAGATTTGTGAGGCCTAAGAGGAAATTATTAGGTATAGTAGTGAAGTCATTCTCGTCTAGATAGATTTGTTCGAGAGAAGTCATGTTCTCGAACGAGGGCAAAGTTCCGGAAAGAGAGTTTTTCTGGACAGCTAGGGTTTTGAGCTGGGAAAGCTGGTTGAGCTCAGGGGGGAGAGAGCCGGAGACGGCGGCAGAGTTGAGGTTGATGGCGGTGACGTAAGTGGAGGTGGAGTCGCAGTTGACATTGGTCCAGTTGCAGAAGGGAGTGGAGCGAGACCAGCCGGAGGGGGCCGGGGAGAGGGAGGAGAGGAGAGTTGACATAACGGCTGAGTCATCGGCGGCGGAGAGGAGTAGAAGGGTTAGAAAAGGGAGGAGACGGAGGAGGAAGGGGTGGTGGTGGTGGGTATGGGTCGCCATTGATGGTGGGGGAGAAAGCTTTGGGTTGTGGAAGAATGTAATGTAAGAGAAGAAATTGGTGGGGACTGTGTGTGTGTGTGTGTGTTTTTGGGGTTGGGTTTTCTCTTTTTGTAGGGTGTGTTTTTTCTTTGTTTAAATTTTATTTATTTATTTTGTCATTAAATTTTACATCCGATTCCTTTTTGTGTATCATTTGACTTAGCAGATTTAGATAAGATTTTAAAATGTTTTAACATGTTTATAAATTTTTCTCATATCTAATTATATTATTCGCTTACTCTCAAAAAAAAAATTATATTATTCGCTTAAAACTAGTAAATTTTTAGGTGTTAGTGTTAATTTAGCAAAAGAGAATTTTAAAAGATAAAACTTATTATTTTGATTGATTTTGGAAAAGGAATATAATGAAAGTGTTATAGATTTGAAATGTTTGCAATTATTTGAAATTGTTTCTTTAATTGTACTTGTTTTGTTATATTTTTACTTTGTTTTTTCTCTTTTTATAATTGAGACGAGAGGCGGTGTGACTATGTGACTCAATAGGAAATTTGATTTATTTAACAAATTAATTTGTTTTTTTTTTTAATTGAGACAACCGGATCCTCCTGTGCGTTCAACCCCCCAATCTACTAATAACGATCTCAATAATCGAACCCACATTTATTTAGTTCAAAATCTTCACTATTTATGCCCCTGGGAGCAATTTGATGGAGTAGGGATATGAACCCCGACCTCCACCCCACAAACAATTTGATGGAGCGGGGATTTGAACCCCGACTCCATCCCACAATTGATTACTTGTGGTGGGCTGCCACCAACAAATTAATTTGTTGATTGTATGTATGTGTGCCACCACATATGTATGGTCTGTATTTTTATTAAAAAGGATGTTTAAATATTTCCTTATAAAGATACGTGTTATAATGTTATCATGAATATGAAAATGTTTTAAAACGTTAAATATTATATCAATGTAAAAACTTATGCCATCATTGTAAACGTAGCAAAAATTATTATCATTATTAATAACAAATTTATGCTGCTAAACTTCTTTAACTATTCTTTATACTTACCCAAATTAGTTTTGATTGATGTGTTTGCTTTTCTGTTTTTAGCAACCTGGCAATAACAAGTTTCCTTGAATGTAAGTTTTATCACAATTTCCAAGTCAACATAAATAAATGATTTTGCTGCAAGGAATAGACAAGTGAACTTGGAACTTTTTTTTTTTCTTTTTGATCGGTGAAATTGTTGTACTTTGTTTCACAAAGGAGCAACTGAAGGCGTTCAACTTGACCAATTGCTTTCTTCACTTGCCTGTCATATCAAATTTTATTAATATGTTAATGAAATTAATATGTTTCTTATTTTATTTAAATATCCATACTGTTTTCTCAGCTAATTTAATAAACTCAAGCCATCGAAAATTCATTTATACAACATAACGAGGAAAAAAAATTAGCATAGCAGGTGAAAACAGAGTTCACAATTTCAGCAAATTTCTGATGAAAATAGAGCTGTCAACTATGTTTTTTGATTTTTTTTAATTTTTTTTACAACATTGGCAGCGTTATTTTCTCCTTTAATTTAATATAATGATGAAAACTAGAGATATTAAATAGGCCGCAGATCGACGGGTTGACCCGTTTAACATGTAAAAGAATAGGGTTAGGGTCAGAAAATTTTAGCCCGTTCAAAACCCGGTCTTTTTGGCGCGGACCGGGCTAACGCTTTTTTTTTTATTTTTTATAATTGATCATATAATTGTGTTATAACAAAAATTCATTGTTTGTGTTATTTAAAGTAGCAAGAATTCATTGTTTGAATTACTTAAAATAATAAGATTTGTTTTTATAAATTGTGTTATTTAAAGTAACAAAAATTCGTGTTGTTTTATATGTATCAGATGAATAAGAATTGAAAGATAATATTTTGTCCAATGACGGATTCCATGTGTTGAGGATAATACTTGTTTAATATTTACTTAGTTGTGTACTCAAGTCATACTGGTATAACTTTATTTAATTATAAAATATTTTGAATGTCTAAACTTTAAGATTTTGTCCATTAATCCAACTACTACAATCTATGCGTTGACTTTTATTATTATGAATAATTTGGTTTGTATATTTAGTTTGAACGATAAAATTATATATGTTTTAATTTTAAATTTTAAATTTAAATATTATTTTTTTACTTTTTTGTTTAGCCCCCTTAGTGGCCCGTTTAATCCGAAATCATTTAGGGTTAGGTTCGCAATATGCTAGTTCATTTGATAGTGGTCCGATTATCTCAAAGCCCGTTTAGACTTTAGCTTGAAGCCAGCTAGGGCTGACCCGAAACCATCAGCGCCAGCTCGTCAAACATCTCTAATGAAAACAGAGCTGGCAACTATGTTTTCATCTATCATTTATGCAATTGGGCCAGTAAATCGTTTCATGGAAAACTGCTACTTCAACCCATATGAAAGTCGCTATGAGAGCTCTTCGCTACCTGAAAGGTACGCTTGATTTTGTGATAATATTATACTTCATATTATACTTCAATAAAAAGAGTACTTGTAGTTTTGTATTTTTCATGGGTGATTGTATTATCGCGTGGTATTCAAAGAAGCAACCTATTGTCACTTTATCTACATGTGAGTCTGAATATTTCACTACAACTTCTTGTACTTATCACGCTGTTTAACTAATAAAAATGTTGAAGAAGCTCCCACTTATCTCAAGAAGAAGCTACAAAAATCGCATTGATAATAAATGTGAATATATAGATATAAGGTACCATTTTATTAGAAAGTGCATAACTAACAAAGAAGTGGAACTCAAGTATGCTAAGACTCAAGTTCAAGTTGCACATAGTTTCACGAAACCATTGAAGTTTAAAGATTTGAAGATTAATAGCAAGACTCGGAGTGAAGAATGAAATTTCAAATTAAGGGGGATGTTGTTCGTAGTAACTTGAGATCTTATAAGATGTTTTCCATAAGGCGTGGACATGTCTTAGTAGATGAATGCTACTTTTAATTCATGTATCTAGAGTTAATATAATTCATGGATGTAATTGGTCAATGTGCTATATTTTGATACGGTGCATGTAGATAAATAAGTCCATTGGTTTATACTTTATATATATCATTAATTAGGTTAGTTTGGAGGGTCTTTTATGGATCTATAAATACCATCATGTATTTGGCATTTTGCAAGACAATAAAATAATAAGATTTCTCTTCCTCTCATAGTTGTTTGATGTTTCTTACATTTACTCTTTTTTGTTTTCAGTAAAAAAAATGGTAATTTAGGGGTGATTACAGTGTGGCTTCTCAATTATTTTACGAAAAAACTCAAACATAATTATTTTGTGCGATTTTCCTAAAAACTAATTTTAAATCACGATTTTATTAAGTAAAATCAAAGGCGTGGTTTTAATAAATAGAAATATTATTATAAGATTGATAAAGTTTAGAATATTAAGAAAAAAATGGCCAAAAAATATAAAATATTGAAGAATTAATTTGTTTCTAAACAAGATGATTTTGCAAAATAGAATGCACTTTGTGTTATCTTTTAATTCAACTACATTCAAAATACAATGCATTTTAATGGTATATTACGTTGTGTGTAAAACATAATGTATATTTGTAATATTTAGAGAAAATTCTTAAAACACATTTTATTTGGTATTTAAAATGCAAATCTAAATTTACTGTTCACCAAAATTAGTTTTTAATCTATTGATTACCTAATTGTTCAACTAAATAGAGAAACCGAATCTTTTATTTTACCCATTAAATTGTATAAGCGTAGTGTATCTTTTTGGCTCTTTGTTATGTTGCAAAACCAAAATCGAACCAACAAGGTAGTACCGTTTTCATTCAATATTCTAAATCACAGTTTTAATCGAAAATCACATAAAACAGTGCAGTATCGTGCTGTTCCGGCGGTCCCGGGATGTGGTATTGCAGTCCAATCCATAACCACAATTTGCTGACATCAATGAGATATATGTTTTAGTAATCAACACTAACACTAAAAAGACCCATATTGAAATATAAATTTATGATACAACAATAAAGGACCAAAAGAAAAAAAACAAATAAATAACCAAAGCCAATGGCCATCTATCGTCAACAATTTTGAGAAATATCAATTATGATGATGTAATTTTTCCTTATCACATTGTTTTTCGTCAGAATCAAATGTAGCAATCTTGCAAATAATACTTAATATTTCTAGTTTGATTTATGGAAAATGCAAAAACTCTAGCAATGTTCTTTATTCCAAACAATCAAATTCTCATTAATGAAACTCAACAAAAATCTAAACATGAAATCTGCAATTAATCACCCGAATGAGCTTGGTCCAGCCATTATATAAGGCAAAACATGTACAATCCTTCCAAAATAAAGAAATAAGGCAAAAAAGACTAGACACAATGGCTATCTTTCATACCTCCATTGTGTTGATTCTTGTATCCATCATCTTAATTTCAATCAGCCCATCATCAATAGCTCATAAGTTAACAGATACAGAAATAAAACATTTGTGCTCAAAAACTAGAAACCCTGAGGGATGCTACACAATCTTAAAATCCGATCATCGCACTGCGAATATTGACGCGAAAGGCCTTGCTCAAGTTTCACTTGATTTGGCTTCTGAAAGGGCTCGAAAAATCCAGGCCCAGCTTAACGCTTTTGCCAAGGCAACGCATGATTCTCGATTGAGAAATGTATATGAATCGTGTTCTAAGAAATACGATGATATCGTTCATGACCTTGAAGCTGCTAAGAAGAATCTGCGTTCCAAACACGTCCCCATTCGAGTGAAGGATGCATCTGAAGAAAACAAAAGTTGTGAGAAAGTGTTGGATGGGGCATCTACTAGTGATCGTACATACTTACAGAAGAAAATCCAGGATGTTAAGTTTATGCTTACCATAGTTAAGGTTATGTGGGACAATCTGAACAAGAAGTAACAAGTTATAAATTGCAAATCATGTAATCAAATAAACCATAATGTGGAAAGATTTGAAGGTGTTATTTATCTTCTTGACTACCATTTAATATCAAAAATGCTCTGCTTCTTTATTTACAAATAATTGCTAGTAGCATCAAAATTACTTATAATAACCGATATTAAAGTCATGAAAATTTACAATATATGAAATTTTAGATGATTCTACACCATTACCACAATCAACAAAATAAAACAAATGAAGGGAATTGGTTGTAGCTCAGTCGATAAATCATTTGTAACTTAGGACATTGACCGGAGATCAAAAATCCCACAAATCCTACCCGTCCCAAGACCTTATGCAAAAAAAAAACATGAAACAAAATTAGCCAAGGCCTAAATTAGACCCAGGTGGGACCGCACCTAGATCGGGCACAAGTTAGTAACAAGTAGAGCTAGTAAAATTGGCCCTTACCCAACCAAATTTCATATCTTGAGTTGGACTTTAATTTTAGAGGCCCGTAAAAAAAGCTGGGCTTACTTTGGTACGAGCCAAACGGCCCAATCAAAATTACACGTGATGAGTTGGGTTGGACCATAAGAATTGCGGCCCAATAGAATTTTGGACCGGTCCAACCCAACTTAATTTTATTCTTTGGTCTACTGGGCTCAAGTTGGCCCAACCCGACATTGTTAGTTCTAGTTACAGGAAGTCCGTTTAACGGACACAACATAGACCCGTGAGAAACTAGCCTCAGACTAGGTCGCAAATCAAACTAGCACTATTGCCTTTTCAATTCCTATAACATAAATTATGCATCATATTATTATTTATATATAATATAATCAAGTATATATAATATAAAAGGCAATATAAAATATAAAATTAAAATATAAGATCAGTAAACAAAGTAACTAACTAGGAATAAAAACAAAATATTCTGTTACGTACCAATACAATTAGGATTTTGAATATTAATATCTCTAACGCTATTACATTGTATGCTAGCTAGTAGCTGCTCTCTTCTTTTCGATCCACCCAAGAGCAAAATTTGTCATCACACACAAACATTTCTTGGTTCATCAGTTGTTAACTAAATTCCACTGAAAATATGCTCATAAGATAGCTATGTTTATTTGATTTTATTTGTCCATTTCCCCTAACTTTATATTGACAACAAAATGGTATGATTACAGTCCAAGATTCTTGTCAAGGAACTAGACAAGACAAATTATAAAGAAACAACATCAAAATATGATCAAAGATAATTCCCATAAGAAAGTCACGTCTATATAATTCTCCATACAACATAGAAAACCATATTGCACCCCATAGAACAAAAATAAAAAAAATGATCCAAGAACAAGAAACCACAATGAATAAACACCACCACTTCTTGATCATATGCTTCCCAGTCCAAGGCCACATCAACCCCACCCTTCAGCTAGCCAAGAACCTCGCCCGTCTCGGCGCAAACGTCACGTTCGCCACCACCATCTGCGGCCTCAGACGCATCCAAAACCATCTCCCAACCCTCAAGGGCTTGTCCTACGCCTCATTTTCCGACGGCCACGACAACGACGAAAACATCCGCCCATCCGGCGGCAATTTAATGGGCTACATGTCGGATTTACGACAGATTGGCTCCGAAAATCTAAAAAAGATACTAAACAAGTCCCGGGACGAGGGCCGACCGGTGACATGCCTAGTATACAGCTTCCTCGTCCCCTGGGCAGCTGTGGTGGCGCGTGACATGCACGTGCCATCCGCTTTTCTCGCTATACAATGCGCCACTGCTTTCGCCATATATCATCGATTCTTCAACAGCCACGACGGTTTATTAATCCAAGAAAGTGGGATCGAATCATCTGTTTCGGTGAATATACAGGATTTGCCTCTGTTTTCTTCATGTGATTTGCCAACATTCCTCTTGCCTGATAATCCCATGAACCCCTTCATGAGCCCCATGACGCTACAACACATCCAAGAACTCGAAAAAGACCACCCCGGATCACTGGTTTTCCTCAACACTTTTCAAGAACTAGAACAAGAAGCGATCAAATCCTTCGACGACAAACTAAATGTCGTCGCGATCGGACCTTTGATCCCATCGGCTTTCTCCGACGGTCACGATTCGACCGACAAATCCTTCGGTGGCGATTTGTTCATAAAAAATAAAGACTATCTCCAATGGCTCGACTCGAAGCCGGAAAAATCTGTCGTTTACGTCGCATTTGGGAGTTTGGTGGTGATGAAAACAGAGCAAAAAGTTGAGATTTTGAATGGATTAATTGAAAGCAAAAGACCCTTTCTTTGGGTTATCAGATCATCATCAGATAACGAAGATGAAGAAATGATGAAATTGGTTGGAAATGAAGATGGGATTATAGTGCCATGGTGTTCACAAATTGAAGTGCTTAGCCATAAGTCGATAGGTGTTTTGTGACTGTGGGTGGAATTCGACTTTCTGGCTTGTGGGGTCCCTTTAATTGGGTGCCCACAATTTTCTGACCAGACCACAAATGCTAAGATGGTGGAGGAGGTATGGGGAACAGGGGTGAGAGCAAGAATTAATGGAGAAGTTGTGATTGAAAGAGGAGAATTCAAGAAATGTTTGGAGATTGTGATGGGGGATGGTGATAGAGGTAAAGAGATTAGAAGAAATGCTTGGAAATGGAGAGGATTAGCTATGGAGGCTGTCAAAGATGGTGGGTCTACATACAATAATTTGAAAAGGGTTTTAAAGAGTTCTATCTTATAAGATGGACTTTGAATATTTTGATTATGGTAACATTTTACCCACTTGTACTATTGTTGGATAATAGTATATTTTTTTGTACTTCCATTTGTCCCACTTTACCCATTATTCTCATTTGTCTCACTTGACCCTATCTACTCTCATTCTAAATACGTTTTCTCATTCTTTTTAATACATATTTCCAACCTATTTAATTAGTACTTAATATTATAATTATTTGAAATTTATTTTACTTCAAATTGAATGACTATTATTTTTATTAATATAGTTCCTATTAAAATTTATATTTCATGATAATTATTAGATTATACATTTTACTTCTAAACTTTCTACCTCAATTTAAATATCAAATATAAAAAATATATTTTCTATTTAATACTTTTTAAAATAAATGAAATGTATAAGAAATTTATTTTTCTTTATTAAAGGAATTATCAAATTATCCATTTTTTGAATTCACGATAATTCTATCAATAATTAAAAAAAATTCTAAATTTCATATGATACAGTTTTTACCATTAATATTCATGTTGTATTTTATTTTTGTCTCCTAGGTTATGGTAATGTAACAATTAATATAGTTCCAATATATGGTCAAAGGGGAGAGTTTTTATCTCCGGGTAGCACAGTTTAATTAAGTGGTAATGGTACAAACTAGCTATTTAGAAAATATAAAGATTAAAAATAGCCATGTTTTGTAGACATATTTTTTTAAGCTATTTTGGGGTGTAAAATAACATTCATACACTTCTAGCATGTTTGTTTGATATTTGAGTTATTTCTCTCTCTTTCACTTATCTCTATGTATCTTCTTACTCTTTTTTTTTCAAAATTTTTTTAAGAAATCGAACCTGTATTTTTTATTTTTAAATATACAATATGGGTGTTGAATTATAGATATCGAAAGAGGATTAATTTGATATATTATACATGCAAAATGATTTAAAACGAAAAAATTATGTGAATTCAAAGTTTTTGAAAAAAATAACTAGGTATCTTTCTAACTCGAATTCGAAATCACTCAACGTGTATGATATATAAAATAAAGTTTGTTATTATAAACAAAAGGTTTGTGTAGAAGATAAATGAATCGTCAGTGTTTCCTCACTATTATTGGGTCATGGTATCGATACCCACCGACCCTAATTTTTGCCACACAAACCTTTTGGTTATATTAACGAATTAGTCATAGTGACTCGTGACTTAAATTCGAAGTTCTGACAAAGATACCCAGCTTATTTTTTTTTTCAAAAACTTTAAATTCACATAACTTTTTCGTTTTAAATCTGTTTTGCATGTATAATATATCAAATTAATCCTCTTTTTGAGATCTATAATTCAACACTCATATTGCATATTTAAAAATGAAAAATACAGGTTCGATTTCTTAAGAAAAGTTTGAAAAAAAAGAAGAAGATACATAGAGATAAGTGAAAGAGAGAGAAATAACTCAAATATCAAACAAACATCTAGAAGGGTATGTATGTCATTTTACACCCCAAAATGGTTAAAAAAAGATGTGTTTAAAAAAGATGGCTAAAAAACATCTTGATTTGTTGGGAATGGCTAAAAAAAAAAATCGACTCTTTAATTAATATAGATGGTTGTACTTCCCAAGTACATAGAACAATGGGCTGTTCCTCAATCTGTTTTGTTAGCGGGCCAGGCCTGGTTGTGACGAATTCATTGGGGATCATCAGGGCCCACTACTACTCGTCACGGTTATGGAGGATTTAACTGTATAAAAGTTGTCACCGATTACTTGTTTTGTCAAAATAACCATTTTTACATATTTAACAACGATATTAAAATATTGTCACAATTTAACAAATTACATATTTATAGGGACAATAAAAATATCGTCACTAATTATTTGTAATTTGAATCTCCTATTAATTCCTTGTGGTATCTTATCTTCCATTTTATTACATAAGTAAATGTCACGTGTAATAGTTTTTTTTTTAAAAAAAAATACGTAGGAATTAGGTTGTCACTTGTCACTATATATACATGTGATCAATGGTGAACCCTTTAGCAATGTCACTAGAATAACACCAGTGTGTTACACAGGATTTGTCCAAAATTAAAATTTTAGTTTCACAAATTTATTTGTATAAAAGATCCAAAATACTAATTAGAAATATTTAAAAAGAAATTCAAAAATTAGAAGAGTATTTGTAATTAGAAATATTAAAAAATGAATTCAAAAATTAGAAGAGTATCATACAAATAGTTCACTTCAGATTCTGAAAAACTTCTTTGTAAACTACACTATTTGGTTCAAGTGTGCCATCTTTGTCACAACAAAGAATTTTCAAACCCCTTCTGCTTTTAACCTTTGATATGGCCACATAAAGTTGACTGTGAGATTGTGATAAAATCTTTATATTTGGGATTATAATTTAGCTTTTAGAGTTGAGATTGTATGTAATTCTTTTATATTGATATTTATATTTTATCTTTTAGAGTTGAGATTTGAATGTCATAGTAGCAACAATCAGAAAATAAAAACTGCATATAAACCAAATATATTTTGAAATATAATATTTTTAAATGTATGTCAAACCCCTATTTCTGTTAAATATTAGATTCCTTGATACGTTTCTTGAATTTGTTGAGAAAATTAAAGATAATTTGATAGGATCCTGTAGTATAATCATTATCCGGCCTCAGATCGATAATTGAATAAATTGGTTTATTTTAATTTTAATTGTTGGGATAGGCTCATTTATATCTATGGCGTGCTTATGTAATTTGATTATAATTTGGATTGAATTTATTTATTTAATTGTGAATATAATTAGTTAGTGGGTCAACCCTGGATTTAATAAGAGTAATTTGAAATATACGTTGGAGTTAGCATAAATCGGAAATTAAAAGGTGCATATAAACCAAATATATTTTTGAAAGATAATAGTTTTAAATGATAGCGTAGATAAATCATCGATATTTAGATAACTTCTTATCTCTTAAAGTTGTCATTATTTTTTAAATTTATAATCTTTTGAATTCAAAAGTTCAAAAATATATTATCAATTCACCTTTAATTCGTAGATAGCAATGTCATATAGATAATTATAAAGTAGACATGTGAAATTGAGAGAATGAGGAGTTGACACATATCAAAATTAATGAGATAATATGTGTCAACTTTGTTTTCTCTTTTAGCATGTAGGGTTGATAAGTTAGTAATTGTCAAAAATGACAAACCAAAAACAAGGTTTGTCGCTATCAAATAATGCATCGCCGTATTACAACATTAAGATTTATCACTCTAACATATTCTTTTTAATATAACTTTTTACAGTGGTCTCTATAAGATGACAACAAAATAGCGACGGATATTTTTGTCGCTAATCGAAGAAAATCCGTCGCTAAATAAAATAGCAATGGATTAGCGACGGATAATTTCCATTGCTAAAATGCGGGTCGGCAAACCAATAGCGATGCATGAACTTATCCGTCACTAAAATAATTAATACCGTCGGTAAAACTTGATAAATATTAAATAGTATTTTTTTTTGCGACAAGTTAGCCACCATTTAGCGACGAATTTATCCATCGTTAAATATAGCGACGAATAAATCTGACGCAAATTAGGGGTAATGAATAAAATAAAAAATAAAAATCAAATTAAATTAAAAATATTGACGGAATTTCCGTTGCTATTTGTAGAAAATAGTTTAAAAAATTTAGCTTTAGCGACAGAATTTCCATCTCTATGTTAAATTTTTTTTTATTTTTTTATTCTTAATATATATATATTTTTATATTTATAAACCTGTAAAACCTGTATTTACACAATACACTTTCGAATACAAAAATATTTGCATAAAATATTTAATATATTACAGAACACACGTTCGGGTAAAATATGTTATACAAAACAAGCACCACAATAATAGTAATAAAAGTATATAATATATACATCCAAAAAATGCTACGAAACATGAAATACAAACGCTATCCTCTCGGCAAAATTGTCCCCCTGGCGACCCATATCTATCACCATATGCGCTATCTCCCATACATGTGACTGCAACTGAGAATAATCATGACAATCCTTCTCCAGATGCTCATGTAACCTAGCGTGCTCAAGACGATCCTCCTCCATCCGAGCACGCTCCTCACGCTTCTTCTCCAAATTTTTTCTTTCAAGTCGCCATCTCATGCATTTACTTGCTCGGACACTATCTTCTTGTAACGCCCCCTTATGGACGCTGCTCGGCTCGTTAGCTTTAAACTTCTTTAAAACAGTTTTTAGAAAAATTACACAATATAAAACTCAATTTTTTTTTCTCGCAGATGTATTAAAATCGACCATTATATCATAAAAACATAAATCATCACGAAAAATTGAAAATGTCACAAACCAAGAGTTTGAATTCAAAATAGCGAAAGCATACAATTTGAA
Organism: Rehmannia glutinosa; assembly: GCA_016081115.2. NCBI lineage: Eukaryota > Viridiplantae > Streptophyta > Magnoliopsida > Lamiales > Orobanchaceae > Rehmannia > Rehmannia glutinosa. The sequence goes on along the minus strand of CM071926.1, from coordinate 154,136,784 downwards.
AAGAGGTTTTCAATCAATCTTAAAATAAAACATAGCGGAAGCATAAATTTGAAAATAAGTTTCATAATTTGACATCATAAAATATAATGTCTTTCTTGGCGTAATTCCGTTTTCAATCCCACATCGTTGCACATACGCTTCTCATATACTTCAACTTAAGTCATCCTCATTACATTTCTATCTCAACATGATGTAACTTTTATAAGCATTAAGCTTAGTAAGCACATTTGAATTCTCACAAAAACATTTTTCAAAGTATGAGCATTTATCATGAAAACATAAATATGAGCATGATCATTGTAAATAACTTTTGCATCTCTTTCTATGCATAAATAAAAAACATGCATATTCATTTTATCTTTATGGGCCCAAGCGTTAATCGTTAACATCATTAGCGCGCACGAAAAGGAAAGGGGTAGCTAATCCCAAACCAAACGTAACAAGTCCACCTTGCGGGACAAGTCCACCTAGTGGGACAAACATTATCATTGGGTGTGTAACGCTTACATTACGTGATACATACATATACATTTATGAAAAACTCATCAACAGTTTGTATAGAATGCCATAAATGCCTTTCATAGAGAATGCTCAAATATAAGATGTTGAAATCAGTATAACTTTGTAAAAATAACAATTCATAAACTTATATCATGTTGCAGGTGAGAATGTACTTACATGACTTATTTACTTACTAAACCTTTTACTTAAGGGTGATGAACGTCTTGATCACGGTGTGCTCGCCTTCTTGGAATGTTCATGTCAAATATTTTCATGAGAAACACATACAATTAATATAGACATTAAATTTCATTTATAAATATATATAAGATTTCATAAATGGCCTAAATAATGTTCATAAAACTTAATTATTACATGATTAAGCCTAATGCTCTAAATCTGGAAATTCTGACCTATACACACTTAAAATTATTAATCTGATAATATAAATATTAAATTCATTTAAAAATTAGTAATATGATACTTAACATCCTAATAGAGTATCACAAATTTTTCCTTTATAAAATAGATGTGAAAAACATGATTTTCAAATTTTCTACATGAATACAATTGTACAGGCATCTTATATTCTAGTCTGGGCATACTGTAAAGAACGATTTTTAACTCACAACCTAGATACCGTATAAATCTAAAACTTTGCAGAATTATACCTAACACATATAACATGCCCCAAAATATTCCTAAAGTAAATGATCATCCATTTATAGTTCAAAATAATTATTCAAAACGGATCCTAAAAACTGTCAGGATTTCATACACTGTGAACATATTAGATTATAAATTCCATATCCTCCAAACCGGGATAGATAAAATTCCAATTAAATTACTGGATACTAATAATTCATATAGGAATGACATATCCAAAATTTAGCTATAAATAAAATCATATCCATGCTACACATGCTTCGCAAGTTTGAGATCATACCAGTTTTCAGATTCATGAATGAATGTCCAATGGTAAAATAAAATTCGTTAATAGATCATCAATAACTACAAGGATCTGGAAATTTAACCTAGCATATATGACATTTAGCTAAGTATTTCTAAAATATAAATGTACTCAAGAAGCAATAATTTGCATATCATAATATTTCACCAATTAAATCCAAATTTGGAAATACATACCTTATTTCTTACAAGATCTTGTATAAGCAAAGTGGTTCACTCAATAGATCCTTTGATGCAACTTTGTTGAAACTACTTGTATGATTACTTCTTGTGTAGATATATATTATGCATCATTGAATTCAAGGTAAATAGTATGAAGAAGTAAAAACACACTTTGGTGAAGAGTTGGATTTGATTCTTTGAAAGGTCTCATGTAAAGATTTTTGAGGAAACTATTTAGAATGAAGGAACTTATTGGCTCTCTAAATTTTTCAGATCCACACACCTCTTATTCATATATGTAGCTTTGTATTCTCAGCAAAATAACTAGATACAAGTCTCATCTATTAAAGTATTAAAAAAAAAGAAGTCCCTACATCTTCACATGATAGTTGTTAACCATGTTCCAATTTATAAAATAAAGACCTTACTTTTCTTGCTTTCTTCATTGTGATTTAATCATGGAGAATATACCTTAACTTTTGTGGTTCAAATAGGGAACAACCATGATACTTTACTTGCTTTATACAAATCATAACAACCACACCAACATGATATAGTAAGCTGTCACAGAATTTTCTGGTTTGGCAAGCTTTAGCATTTGGACCATAACTCTCACTTTACATATTCAAATAAGGTAATTCTTCTTCCTATAGATACCTAAGACATGTATCTACATTATTGTGTTTAAAAATACTAGATAGGAAACTTATTTAATGGGTAAAATACGTTGGCAAAGTGGCAAATGCTGTTGTGCAGTTTTTCAGCTTTTCAGTTTTGGCATGCCTTAGTGTTTGGGCCATATCTCATAATTTACATATTCAAATAAGGTGATTCTTGTTCCTATAGACACCTAAGACATGTAACTAAATTAACATGTTCAAAAATCCCAAATAAGAAACTTATTTTATGGTAAAAATACGTTTGCAAAGTTGCACATGTTGCTGTCAAGTTTTACAGATTTTCAGTTTTGGCATGTTTGAGTGTTTTGAGTATATCTCATACATTACATATTCAAATAAGGTAATTCTTGTTCCTATAGATACTTAAGACATGTACTTAAAATACCATGTTCATAAATTCCAAATAATCACCTTAAGTAAGAAGGGAAAACGTTCACAAAATTGCATCTAAAACACCATATCATCAAGTCCATATACTACATATGAGTTTGAAGTGCATGAAAGTAATTCATTTAATCACTCTTGATTAGCATAATAATTGTCAATATAATATGTAATTTCTCATATATACACACATCACATCATAGTATTATATATATATATATATATATATATATATATATATATATAACTCATGTTCCATATATACCGTCATAATTCTTTTGACATGAACTTCCGAGCACACTTCCGAACTCATGTTATAACACTAGATGAATCATTAGTGTTAAATATACCAATATTCATTATGATTAATAAAATTATATAATCATTAAAAAAAAATGTGGGCATTACACTTCTCAATGTCTCCATCGATCTATGGAGCACTAGAAGAGCCCTACTAGGACCACCAATGGTGGTGAACAAACACGCCTGACTCCGGGGCCGTTGACCCGATCGCTTTTTTACCGTGTGACCTACCTATAGAAATATCTGTGTCACGTCGGCAAAGCCCTGCCTTCTAGCCTCCTCTCAACTGCTATATGTTCCTTGACATCCTCCTGCAAAAAAGATTAACATAAATTACAAACGACTCTATGAATAAAAGTATATAGTGAAAACTTAAAGTATTTTAAAGTTATACTTACACCTATCTGCCTAGCCTTGTCATGGACATATGTACCATCTTTCTTCATATGCGTACGCAAAAATATTTCGTACGCATTAGGTTCCCGCCCTTTCTCGATTCGCTGCATCCATAAAACAAGTATTAAAAATAACTTATAATTGTTCTAGAAAAAACTTAAGTAAATGAAAATTTACTTACGAGAACATTAGTATGCTCAACGTACGAGCGAGACCCTCCAGCGTGGCAAGAACAACCTAAATCAGGGAGCCCGATCACGGACATCCTATTGTTGCTCTGTTTTTCAGAAAGAGCAACAACCTCTGGTAGGTTCTAATAGGCCAACCATATCTTCCAGGCTCCATTAGAAACGCACTTTGGCTTACCGTGGGATCTCTTACTTTTGACCTTGCAAATGATATCTCTATAGCGGTCCGCCGCCCGCTTCATGTCTCTTACTTTTGTAATTCCGTCGTTATTCCGTTATTCGGTTTGCTATATTGTGAAATAGTTTTTAAATTATTTTGGGAAGAAATCATGTCGTCATTCCATCGTAAAGTCGCGCTATTAGCGATATATGTTGTCTGTCGCTAAATTCCGTTGCTATTTAGCAGCAGATTTCTTGTAGTGGGTGGGACTGAGAGTGATCAACTTCTGAAGTTCCTTAAATTTTAAAACGTATGGGCTATATAGTACTGGGAAAATAACCCTATATATGTTCAAATCTTAAACAAGAAATCACTGAAGTCAAGCAAAATTACAATCAAATTTTGGCTAATAACTTCGCTTAAACGACAACTCCATCAATATAATTTAAGGGATAGTTACAAAATGCCCCAAAGGCTTTAGCTAATTACTATAAAAACCAAGAGATTTTTGAAAATCACAAAAAATCCCTTGAATTTTGTTTGTGTATAAAAAAACGTAAGGGGAATTTTTGAAATATTTTTTACATGTGAAGGAGGAAAATGTAAGATGGATCAAACCTAAAAAGGTTCTTTTGTAATTTACAAAAATCTCTGGGTTTTCTGTAATTAGCCCGAACCTCAAGGGTGTTTTTGCAATGGGGGCCGCTATTTGCACCCCCATTTTTTTATAAATACACCCTCTCTCAATATTTATAAAAATACTCTAACTAAAAATGACTATGATGCCCTTACCACTGTAAAAAAAATTTAAATACACCCACTAAATCTCTAAATACACTCCATATTTTTTTTTCAAACTTAAAAAATCTGAAGATTTGACATAAATTTAGTGGATTATTTTACCCCGAAATCTGAATTTAATGTTTGAAATGAAAAGGGAAAACTTGTATTTGAATTGTTGGATTGTTACATGCTGAAATGGGTAGCTTAAATTTTTTTCATTCTCAAGAGAGTGAATTTTTAACCAATTTTCATCAAATCTGTTGCACTGAATTTCCTGAAAAGTTATTTTGATATCTTGAGTGGGTGCAGTCGTGCACCCCAAAACCCGTCTGAGTCTTTCATTGAAGGAGCATGCAGTTTTTGGTGCTGGGTGTATATGTTAAAGGCATGGACGAAGCTACTATAGGACGAGTGCGGTCGGCGGACCGCACTCGATCTCGGGATGACCTTGTTAAATTTGAGTTGGACCGCACTGAAAATTCAACCGAATGTCTAGTTCAAATAAAAAAAATTGAGTTAAATTTAAAAAACCAATAAACCTTACTGTTTTGGCTCAAAATATTAAGAATTACCTGGTTCAGTTAAAGTATTATAGTTGATAAATGATTGTCTTGTTTATTATGTACAAAAATATATGTTCCAAACTTGATAATAAACAGTCTTTTGAATGTATTTTTCAAATAACTTTTTGTATATAAGTCTATTCCATAATAATAACTTGATTGTTTGGTGGTTAATTTAGAATATATTTTTGGATAAGTCATTTTCCAAAAAGTTCATTTTAGAGAAATCATAATTGGAGATTATGAAAACCCGCAAAGAATTGTCGTAAGGTACAACCTTCATATTTGTCTCTCCTATTTTTTTTTCACATATCGGTCCAACATTCATCCCCGCCGAAATGGAAAAAAAATTGGACCGCACCGATCAAAATCCCGGCTACGCCCATGGTTAAAGGGATGCAAAATTGAGTTTTTTTGCTACAAGGGTAAAATGGAAAATATATGGGGGGTGTATGAAGTAATTGGGTAGGTTTGTAAAATAAGATGGGGGTGTATAATGTAAGAGGGTGTATTTATAAAAAATGGAAGTGCAAATAGCGCTCCCCTTTTGCAATTACCCAAAATTTTCAGATATATATTTGAGATGCAAATTAAAAGATGGTGGTGAATGATTTGCTCATAGAATCTTCTACACATGTACATTTTTTATATACTTAACATAATATAGAAGACATTTATCATAATGAGAAAATTCATTTTCTACAATTACTGTGAACAAGTTTCATGTCATGGGTTGATCATAAAAATAAAAAACCAAAAACATCAAAAAAATACCAAAAAAAAAAAAAAAAAAAAACACTAATAAACTTAACAAAACCAATCAAGCAACTATTTCTATGCAAAATGACCAAAACAAAAACAAACTTAACAACCATCTCCAACTTCTTCAAGAAATGCCTTCAAATTCCTATTAGAAGATCCATTCTCCTCCATGGCTTCTCTTGCCAATCTCTTCCATTTCTCAGCATTTTCCCTCAATTCTCTGCTCTTTTCACCACCATCCATAACTTCCTCAATACACCTCCTTATCTCACCACTCTCAACCATCCCCCTATCTTCATTAACCCTCACTCTAACTCCCGTCCCCCACACATCTTCAATCAGCTTCGCATTCGTCCCTGGTCCGTCCAATGCGGGAACGCCACAACCGAACCCCACATGATATGCTCTCAGCGTCGAATTCCACCCACAGTGCGATACAAAACACCCCAGCGACGGGTGCGTTAGAACCTCGAGCTGAGAGCACCACGCCACGATTTTCCCAATTTTCTCGAGTTCGTCCAAGCAACTCAAATTCTCAACATCCTCTGTTTTCTCCTGGTTCGCGTTTTCGTTTAGGCGTATCACCCAGAGAAACGGCCGACCGGTTCTAATAGCCCTTTCGCAATCTCCTCCATCTGCGCTTTATCCAGCGTCAACAAACTTCCAAATGATACGTAAACTACGGATGATTTTGGTCTTGAGCTCAACCAATCTACGTAATTTTCATCGGATTTTTGAAACAGATCGCCTCCGAAGGACTTATCCGAAGGATCCTGACCGTCCAGGAAAGCAGAAGGGATCAACGGTCCGATTCCAATCAAGTCGTATCTATCTATTGCTTTGATTGCATTAGCTTCCAGCGCGTCGAAAGTGTTGACAAGCACTTTCGGCTTAACTTCAGCTTCTAGCGTGTCCAGCTGTTCCTTAAAAGTCGGAAGCGCGAAGCTGTACCTGCAGGGACGGACGCAGAAACTATATCAAGGGACCCGAAATTGAAAATATTTGAGAGAGGAGTGGCGAGGTTAATGAAAATATTTAACGAGACAAATAACTTTTATTTATAAATATATACTACATAACATTAAAATTTGAGGGGAGGCGATGACCCCTCCAGCACCCCTCTCTACCCGTCCCTTTGTACCTGTCCGAGCTCGAAGAAAGCATGAAAGACGGAAGGTCGCGTTTGGATAGCAATGGAATATTTCCAGGAAATTGAATTTTCCAGGACGGGTCATTCGAATTTGCCATGATTTCATCTCCAAAGCCGTTGAAATAGTAGTAGTATATGTCCATCACGGTGGCGGGTTGGATCCAGAGAAGCGCGCTAGGGATGTGGAGCTCACGCGCCACCAGTGGGGCCCACGGGAGGAGGAGGGTGTACACCAGGCACGTGACGGGGCGGCCCTGTTCGGCGGCGGCGAGGATGGTGTCTTTCAGGGCCTTGGAGCCTTGGCTTCTTATTTCCGTCATGTATTTGTTGGCGTCGTCGCTGGGCTTGAACCCGTCGTCGTACCCGTCGGAGAAGGAGGCGAATGTTAGGCCTTTCGGCAAGTCGCCGGCGGTGGTTTTGGCCATGCGCCGCCGCGCGTAGACGCTGGTGGCGAAGGTGACGTCAATGCCCATGTTGGTTAGCCTCTTGGCGAACTGGAGGGAGGGGTTGATGTGTCCTTGTGCCGGGAATGTGACTAGGAGCACGTGGCGCTGTTCCATTGGTGCACAGAGGAAATCAAGAATTGTGTGATATTGGAAATGGTTGTGGTTGGGTGTTTTATTGATTTTTTTTTTTTTTTTGAGCAGGGGGTGTTTTATTGATTTTATGAGTATGGAAGTTTGTGATTTTTGAGTGGTTGGGTTGTGTTGATATCAAGGAAGTTGGGGAAGCATGTATATATATACATGTGGTAAGATTAGAGCCAGCAGAATTGGTCTGGCCCGACTAGCTCGATACAGGGACTCGAAATGAACTTCATTTTTAGCGGTTCAAGAAGAACCAAGTCATCGTCTTAAGTCAATTTCATTTAACTCAATGATCTGCCCAACAAGTTCAAATAGTCCGATAAAAAATTAACTTGATAAGCTAAATTGGGTAACATAAATGTGGTCCATTGGAATTTTGGGCTGACCCTACTCGATTTTTTCACTTGTTCGTTGTCCGGTCCCGCCTATTGCCAGCTCTAAGGGCATCTCCAATCCAACTCTATAATACACACTGTTACACCAAATCTTCGAAAAATCATCTCCAACCCAACTCTAAAACTTACACCAAATTTGGTGTTGTGAAAAGTATTACACCAAATTTGGTGTAATACTATTCATTTACACCAACTTTGGTGTAATCCAATATTCCCTATTTGTCATCCGATTCTTTTCTACTTCAAATTTAAATTTCAATTGTATCTTCACTTTATATATAATTAATTTATATAACATGGTTTTAATAGTTAATTAATATTTTCTATAAATAATAATAATTAAAAAATGATTACACAATTTAAACCAAAAGAGATACTAATATTAATTATAATATTTAATTTTGTAATAATAATTAATATAAAATTAGTTAAATGTTAATTTTTACTTAATTACATTAATAGTAATAAAATATAGAAAAATGAAATAATTGTATAAATAAATAAATTTGTTTACTATAAAATGAAAAAAAAAGAATAAATACTCATTTGGTGTAAGATATGGTGTAATGGATTGAAGATAGTTTAAACAAAATTACACCAAAATACCAAATTTAATGTATTTTTATACCAAATTTAGTGTAATGAATTGGAGATCGCCTAATTAACATGGACAATTAGGGTTGGAGAGGATGGATGACGTTTGAGGTGACGATTCAAAGTAAAAACGAAAGGAATTTGTCTTCTTAGTTAAGAGGAGAAATTAAGTGGACAATGAAAAGTTGGCTGTCAGGAGAGAGATAAGGTGATACATTGCACACAGGTATTGTTATTTGTAAACTAAAATTTACTTGGCCAGACACCAATTGGAGGACGATATATATAAAGACAAGGATTTTTTTTGATGTTGATGTTGCAGGGCAATCATGCATGACGTCGAGGCGGTTCTCAGCTTGTGGATCAAGTGTTAGCATTGAATTACGCGACTCTATATTTGGAATTCTACTGGCGTTTTGCCTATCCATATTTGAATAATTGGATGGCGATAGTATGTTTCATTACATATATGGCTCAAGTGTAAAATAGATTTGATTATTTCTGAAGCAAAAATTGGTGAAATTTCTAATGTTATACAAAAAATTCCGGAACCGTGTTTTGTCAGGACGGTTGACTAGAGTTCGATTAGTCCTAACAGTTGCAAACAATGTATTAATTAGTAGAGACGGGTGTGATTATTTATAAAAATAATTATTTTCTTTTATTATGGAAAGATTTTTGCCTCTATTGTAAAATATTTTAAAAACAAAACAATATTCACTTACTCACTTTTCCAATCACCTAGAGCTGTCAATTTCGGCCCGATCCGGTGAGCCACTCCAACCAGCCAGGTATTTTTACCGGGCTAGGCTGTAATATTCTTACCGGGCTGGATTGTAATATTACAGGCTTGAACAATCGGGCCTGAAAAGCCCAATCCGACCCAATTTTCCCTCTCTGGGCCGGTACCGACCCGACTCATTTGACACCTCTACCTATTACATATACGTCATTTCATGTATATATCAGTTGATATCATTGTACTTTTTTAACTATTCCATCGGTCTCACGTTTACAATCAAAATCATTTTCAATCATTATTTTTTCACTAAACATTTACACATAAATTGTATCATGTACAATTTCATTTTACATGTATTCCTACTAGATCTGTATTAATTGTTCTACGTTTTACACAATAATTTTTTCTCGCACTATTCTTTTTTAAATTACAAATGAATAAAATTAAAAGATAAGCATTCACATCTATAGTGCTTAAGTGATAATTAATAGCCCAAACCTGAGATTAAATTTAGCCTAAACCGAGTGGTCCTTTTCAATACCAAATGTAATTATAGGATTACAACAGATTTGGAAAATTAAGTTTGGAGGCGTGTTAATAATTGACAGATGTTTGGATAACAGTGGTTGAAGAGTTGTTGTGATAAAAATAGGTTGCATGACCAATAATGCAGCCAACAAATAATTTGGCCCTTGATTATGAGATTGCATAAATGTTTCTAAGTTCCGGAAATTACAATTCACGTTGCATTTGGCTCCAATAAATTACATATTTTTTTTAGAATAAAAAAATTCATTTATTTATCATAAAAGTACATAAGAGCGCAAAATTGAAATTACGTTAATATAATAATATTGATCCACATAATTGAGTTCCAGAATTATAAAAGACGATAAATCTACAAAAAAAATTCAAAAAAGAAAGAAAATACTTGGTAATTCAATATGCATGAGCAATTTCTTATGACATCACTCAAATGACAAATTCGGCAAGAAAATGGCTTTTGGCCCCCATTCTCTAATTTTGTTAGCTAGGGGTCACTTTTCAAGATGTTCAGTTACTTGCCTTGTCATTATTTTTATTTAAAAAAATTAAAAAGGAAATTGATGAATCAGTCCGAAGACAAGAAGAACTCCAAGGGTAGAAAAAACCGAATTTACAAATAAAAAATACATGAAATACTAAAAAATTACTAAAAAATGCATTTAATAATTTTTCCATCATCATATAACCAACTAAAACATCACAAATATTAAAATAATATGTCAATATAAAATTAAATGAGTTACATAGGTCAATCGTGTCGACACGCAGGTCGACCTGACCTAACATATTTATTTTTCGTGTTGATCGTGTCCGACCTGATTTTGATCCGAACCTATTAAGGGTTGTACCTATACCTGCTAAATTTGTGTTAGGTTCGTGTCGAGTTATCATGTCGTGTCACAAATTGACGCTCCTAGTTGGGGTTTGTCCCTCCTCCCCCAAAGATTAGGATCATCATTGGGAATGACGAGTATTCCATAGTCCAAAAAAGTGTAGGATCTGTGCCCCGACTAGTGTGAAAATACTTTGGGTTGTCAAAAAAAAAAAGTTTGAAGACAAGAATGAGGCAGTGGGCCACCATGGGCCCGTCCATTTTTTTAAAAAATATTTATACTAAAGATTTTTTTTAAAAAAATGTTTTATTTTAAATTTATATAAATTTGTTTTTACCCCTCACTTATGTGTATTAATCCACCCCAATATTTTTCTTGGCTACACTTGGACGAGCCGTACATCTTGTCAACCACGAAAATACATAGTCATTATTTAATTTTAGTACAAAAGAAAAAGATTAGTACTAACATGGTAATGTATCTTGAGATTCTGAATTTGATTTGCACCAATTGCGTACTACAGGTTCCCAAGAGCATGCATGTGTGGTTGGCAGGAAGATCAGATCCCAAACCATAAATATATTATTATTAAATCTTTGATGTGGTCTATTATTCTCTTGCGAATTTGAATTTCTCAAAGTATTATTATGTGCATCACACACAAGTATTAAGGGTAATGGGTTTTCAACTTGATAATGCTTGATAATGCTTAAATCCGCGGACCACTCGAAGTTAAAGTTTTTGAAAAATTATTCAACTTTTTCTCTGGAGATGGGAAAATTTTCAAAAGGGAACTTGTTCAAGTCGGAATGTGCAGAAGAGAAAACTCATAACAACGAACGACACTTCAGAGTAAAATGGACTGCTTCGGCCCCATTGGCTGCTCAATAATGGTTTGAGTCTCATGGCCAATTGAAAATAGTTAGGCACAATAATAAATATTTATAGGTGAATACTTAAATAATCATGTAATTAAATTCGGTGTTCGAAAAAGCCTAGACGGTAGTCGGACGACAGACTGTGGCCTAGCGCCTAGGCGGAGCCTGAGCGGGGTTAGGCTGGGCCTAATTAGAAAAAACACCTAGGCGAACAATGGAAGCCTAAAGTCTAAGCGAGAACTAATCGAGGTTATGCGTGGAATTTTAGAACAATGATTAAATTACCCCAACCAATTGCTTATTGAGTTATTAATTATGCTACGAATAAGAGTTAGGGGTGTCCGATATTTGCTCAAAAAGAATATTTGATGCTCAAGTTTAGTGTGATGGGATCTCCTATTCCACTTTTCCTATTCCACTCCTACTCCATTGCATTGGATGAAATACACGTGTGCAAGATGATGTCACGCGATGTCACAACTGTACACGTGCCTTTCATCCAACATATGGAATATGGAGTGGAATAGAGAAAGTGGAATAGGAGATCTCAACCCAAAGTTTAGTATATTATGCGTAACAGATTGAGTTCATTTAAATTCTTAAAATCGATCTTAAATTATATAAGAACGAATAATTCAATTTAATTATTTTTAATCACCCCGACTATTTCATGGGTGATATAAAAGTCCATTTAGTTATTTGGATTTTATCATCCACGTAATCAAAACTTAAAAACTGCAGAAGTCTTTTTAAGATTGCGATTGAAAAAGGCTATTCACAATTGGCCGGGTTCCTATATTCTAAAAAGTTCGATAGAAATTTTAGAGTCCTATCATTATTACGTTATGTGGTATGGAACAATAATTTAAAAAGACAGGAGAATTATTATAGAACTATCAAAATATCAAGAAATAAATATTAGAGAGATAATAGTATCATAGAGAGAAAGTAATTCGTTCTATTTTTCTTTTTGATATTGTTTTATGTAAATAGCCAAAATTCACCTACCAAATTTATGTAGTAGTTGCACATGTGAAAAGAATTTTCAACATTAGACTATAAATATTATGCTAAAGTCTATATTATACAAATTCAAGATTGTACAATTTATTATAACACTCCCCCTTGGACGTAGCACTGTAGTAAGTTGGATGAGTATGCCTCATTAAAAACCTCAAGCCGGAAAACTCTGTGGGAAAAAATCGGACATAAGGTAAAAAGAGTACATTCTCAAATCCTGACTTGTGCATAAGCTGCCTCGTTAAAACCCTTAAGCTGAAAAAACCCAATGAGATAAAAACCAGACAAAAGGAAAAAAGAGTACAACGCACATTATATTCGCTCCCCCTGAAATATATGATATTAGCTGCATAACTTGATCCATTAATCTTGCTTCAGATTGACTCTTCTCATTCCAATGTCGTAAACTAGTTTCTCGAATGTTGACATCGACAAGGATTTTGTAAATAAATCAGCAAGATTATGGCATGAGCGAATCTGCTGAATATCCACAACTCCATTTTTCTAGAGTTCATGTGTATGGAAAAACTTTGGTGAAATATGCTTGGTCCTATCACCTTTTATGTAACCTCCTCTTACTTATGCTATACATGTTGCATTATCCTCATAAATAATAGTGGCGGTATCTGTAACCGACTTCAATTAACAATTATTTCGAATTTGAGATATAACAGATCTTAACCAAATACATTCTTTGCCAGCTTCATGAAGAGCAATTATCTCAGAGTGATTAGAAGAAGTAGCCACTAACGTATGTTTGGTAGATCGCCATGATATAGTTGTACCATTATAGCAAAATACATAACCAGATTGTGACCTAGCTTTGTACGGATCTGATCTATATCCCGCATCAGTATAACCAACTAATCCAGAGTTAGTGGATTCCTTTGAGTAGAATAATCCCAAATCGATAGTACCACTGAGGTATCGAAAAATATGTTTAATACCATTCCAGCATCTTCTAGTTGGTTCAGAACTATATCGCGCAAGTAGATTAACAACAAAAGCGATATATGGTCTGGTGCATTGTGCTAAATACATTAATGCTCCAATAGCATTGAGATAAGGTACTTCAGGACCTAAAATCTCTTCATCGGACTCCTTTGGTCGAAATGGATTTTTATTTGGATCTAAACTTTATACGACCATAGGGGTACTCAAGGAATGAGTATTGTCCATATGAAATTGTTTGAGCAATCTTTTTGTATAAGCAGATTGGTGGACAAGAATTCCATTATCTTTATGATCTAGCTCAAGACCAAGACAGAGTTTGATTTTCCCAAGATCTTTGACCTCAAACTCTTTCTTTAGATATTCAGCAGCATTAGATAACGCTTCAGGAGTGCCAATCAAATTCATGTCATCGACATATACAGCTATGATAGCAAATACGGTATCTGACCTTTTAATAAAAACACAGGGACAAATAGGATTATTTTTGTAACCTTCCCTAGAAAAGGTATTCATTTAGCCTATGATACCACATGCGACCAGATTGCTTTAATCCATACAACGATCTTTGCAGTTTGATCGAGTATATCTCACAAGGAGTGTCTGACTTTGGCATTTTATTTCATATAAATATCAGAATCCAATGAACCATATAGATATGTTGTTACTATGTCCATTAGACGCATATCCAAACTTTCATGGACAACCATACCAATGAGAAAACAGAATGTGATTGTATCCATCATAGGTGAATATGTCTCGTCATAATCTATCCCAGGTCTTTGAGAGAATCCTTGAGCTACGAGTCGGGCTTTATATCTCACGACCTCATTTTTCTCATTTCTTTTTCGAGCAAATACCCATTTGTATCCTATGGGCTTTACATTATCTGGAGTTCGAGTAATTTTTCCAAATACATTTCGTTTCTCCAGGGAAGCTAACTCGGATTTTATTGCTTCCTCCCACATAGGCCAATCAGGCCTTTGACGACATTCTATTATAGAATGTGGTTCACTATCATAATAATCATCAATGATTTCTTGAGCAACCGAAAATGCAAATTTATCATCAATGATTATTTCATTTCGATCACATACCTCATTACAATAGCTCAAGGAGTTCTCGGTCTTTATCGAAATTTTTAATCAATATTTTTCGAGATATTAGGCTTTCTGATTCAAATTGGAGCTTGCTCATTAGTATCAATTTTTCCTTTTCTTTTCCGAGGAATAGTATCTTTTGAGCCAATAGGTCTACCACGTTTTTATCATGGGATATTATCATTCATTTTCTTATGTTCTTCAAGAACAATAATCATGGCTGGAACATTCGCAGCCGGAATATGAGACTTCGTAACTTTACTAGCATCATTAAATGCATCAGGAAGTCTATTAGCAATATTTTGTAAATGAATGATTATACTCACCTCACTTTCACATTTAGTAGTACGCGGGTCCAAAAAGGATAAACTTTGTTCATTCCAGGAGAGATTCTCAACTGGCTTTTGTTTATCATTTTGCAATATATCTTTATCCTTTCCCATTGACGGAAATGTTGTTTCATCAAAATGACAATCCGCAAAATGAGTGGTAAATAAATCTCCTGTCATTGGTTCCAAATATATATCGAATAATTGACGGAGAATCAAATCCAACGTATATACCAAGTCTACGTTGTGGACCCATTTTAGTCCTCTAAGGAGATGGAATCGGCACCTGAACAGCACACCCAAAAGTGTGTAGGTGTGAAATATCTGGCTCAAAACCAAGAGTTAATTGCATAGGAGAATGCATATGATAAGCAGTAGGGCTTAATCTGATAAGTGTTGATGCATGTAATACTGCATGACCCCATGCTATACTAGTGAGCTCTGATCTCATTAATAATGTACGAGCAATGACCTAAATTCGTTTAATTAGGGATTCTGCCATCCCATACTGAGTATGAACATGTGCTACTGGATGTTCAACATTAATTCCCAATGCTGCACAATATTCATCAAAAAAATTTGATGTAGATTCTTCGGCATTATCCATTCTTATATTCTTAATAGGATAACCAGGGAAATGTGCTCGGAGTTTAATAATTAGCGCTAATAATTGAGCAAATGCAACATTTCTAGTAGATAATAAACATACGTGTGACCATCTGCATGATGCACCTATTAAGACCATAAAATATCGAAATGGTCCACTTGCTGGATGTATTGGTCCACAAATATCACCATGAATATGTTGTTAAAATGATGGTGATTCATAACCAACCTGATTCGATACATTAAAGGGAGACGTGGTATTTTATACCTACCTAGTTTAGATCTATGCTCAAACTAGGAGAGTAGGGGGACTAGTTGATTCGGTACATTAAAGGGAGACCTGATATTTTATAATCACCTAGTTTAGATCTATGCTCAAACTAGGAGAGTAGGGGGACTAGTTGATTCGGTAAATTAAAGGGAGACCTGGTATTTTATACTCACCTAGTTTAGATCTATGCTCAAACTCGGAGAGTAGGGGGACTAGTTGATTCGGCGTGTCTAAGAGCATACAAAAGAAGCGATCTTGTTACAAGTACAGGATAACGACTGAGCTGAACCATAATTACAAGATATGAAGTAAACCTAGATCAAGAGCGTCTTGGTCGACCTAATTAGTCGCATAGGAATTTAGCCAACCTAATTTGGATTATAGGAGTGGCCGACCTGAGAAAGTAATAGGACATATGGGCGAGCTGATAGAAAGATGATAAGATATATGGCCGATCTGACAGAGAGTAACTAGGAGATATGGCCGACCTGACAGAGAGTAACTAGGAGATATGGCCGACCTGACAGAGAGTAACTAGGAGATATGGCCGACCTGACAGAGAGTAGCTAGGAGATATGGCCGACCTGACAAAGAGTAACTAGGAGATACGATCGACCTGACAGAGAGTAAGTAGGAGATATGGCCGACCTGACAGAGAGTAACTAGGAGATACGACCGAGCTGACAGATAGTAACTAGGAGATACAACCGACCTGACAGAGAGTTACTAAGAGATACGGTTGACTTGACTGGAAATACTAAAGCTTCCATCGACCTGACAGGAAGTTACTAAAAGATGTGAATGACCTGACATGAATTTATTAAAGTGTCAGGTCCTACCTGCAAGCATTAAATGTCCCGCGAGGAAGATGTTCGCCTATATTTTTTTTAGCTTCACCGCAAGTGTACGGTGTACGTTATAGAATAGGGTAGCAAGGTCGTATCCACGGAGACTAATAAATTTATGCGCTAAGTATTGAACCAAAATAGACTTATTTTTATTTAGACGATCGAAATTTGATGATTGTTATATTGAGATCAAGACAATTTGAATCACTAAAACACAAGATTAAGATAATACAAATGATAGAAGTATCAAGATAATGAAATGAATTTCCGAGTTAAGGTTTTGATTAATAATCCTCTTGTTGTCTGGTTTAATCAAGCCACGTTATTATCAATATTCCTATAAGACGATCACAAAGCTATTTTATCCTCCCTCTCGAGATGCATATAAAACGTAGATTGAAATACTTATGCTAGCATCTCTACTCAAAATGAAGCATTCAACTCCCAAAAATTTAAAAGATCAAATGTCCTCACAAATATTTACAAACCTCTCGATTCATGCAAATATTTGTGTCGAGCATTCAAGACCTAATATTGAAACTCATCTCTCGAATTATGAATCAATATATCAAACAAGTTAAATCATTGATCAAGTGATAAAACAAGAATAAGCTCAAAATACTCAAATAGGCTTCAAGATAATAACTTCAACTAAGATTAAAACATCCAACAAGAGTTCATTAATCTACTTCCAAAACCCGGAAATCTCAAGAGTTTAGCTACACATGATTAAACAACTTATAAACAAAGTGTTCAAAGCCATTACAAATGAAAATGAAAGATTGAAACTAAAAGAGAAGCAAGAAAAACTTAGGAACGTCAAAAATCTCTCGATATATCTCCGTTCTTCAAGCTCCGATGCAACCCGATTGTCTCCTTGATATCTCCTTCCAAGAGTTGACCTTTGTCTTGTGTTGTAGATCCCAAAAATGCCGTAATATCCTTGTGTGCGCCCCCAAAAGCCTTTTTATACCCCCCCATCAAGTTTAGGGCATAATGTCATAGACATGGGATTCAGTAGCCGCAATACGCGCACGGGTGGTGCGTCGGGCATGGGTTACCCGTGCGCCACCCCCTGTTTGAAATAATCCAACTCTCTCAGTAAGGCGCACGGGTGGTGCGTCGAGAGCACGGCCTACCCGTGCGCCACTCCGATGAATTCGGTCATCCTCTTCGTAGGGCCGCACGGGTCATGCTTCGATGCATGTTCTACCCGTGCGCCATGTCAGCCTCGATTATCTTCATACGAGGGTGCACGGGTGGTGTCTGAAGCACTCCCAACCCGTGTGCCCCTTGTCTTTTCCGTAGACGCTCAATTTTCGCTCTTTTAGGCTTCACTTTTCGTATACCCACTCAATTCTCCGTGTTCCCACTTTGCTTTTCTCGTATTCGTATTCAATTTGCTTCAAATATCATGAAATTCCTACAAAAAAAAGCAAAGTGTAATATCTTTTCCACAAGGACTGAATATGTAACATTTAACGCGAGTATGTGCATGTTTACCCATCACAATAGCTCGAAATACGCCCCAAAATACATGCAAAACTCACACCTATCAAAATCCCCCAAACTTACACCATTGACCGTCCCGATCAACAATTTTTTGAAAACACGATCAAGCACAACAGGGAGATAAGAATAAAAGCGCACACAACGGATCCAAAAAGGAATTCATATTGTTCATCATGAATGTCAAGCAACAAACCAATCAAGCCTCAAATATCTGATCAAAGAACACGCCTCAAGTAAACAAAGTGAAATGCTCTGAATTCCAACTCTCAAAGTTAAGTGTATACTCTCATCTCACGAGGATATAGGACGTGTTTACGCTCAAATCAATTCGATGTCGCAAAATTACTATAGGCTTGCAATTCGTCTCATATCTCCGCCACTAAAGTGTATGCAATTTGTGAATCAAAAAGGACTTTCTCATTTGGTTGTAATGAAGGCTCTTTGGTTTGGGTAGGAAATTTTGGATAAAGTGACTCAAACTCGAGTATATAGACCGATGAGCATATTAATCATTTTCATTACAATCCCATATGCTACTCCAATCATCCCTCATTTTTATCAACTTTATTTATCTCCATTTCCTTTCTTTCTTTTGAGAATCGCCTCAATTCACAATCCTTCGCCCCCCAAGTTTATCAACTTTTCAATCAATTTTTTTTTCATTTGTGCATTTTCAACACTTTTTTTTTATTCAACTCCTTTCCTTCCTCTTTGTGTTCCATTTAACCAAGCATGCCCACTTATCCTATTTTTCAATTCCCACCCATTCATCCTCATTTATTCCCTTTACTCAACGTTATACACTCGAGTTTAAGGTGATGGATATATTAAGATCAAGGGTTAAACTTTGTGGTTATCAAAGAAATAGGCTATAGGCTCAACTTGGCTAACTAGGAATTTCAACATCTTTAGGTAGGTAAAAGGCTTGAAAGGCTAGCAAAGATGGCCTTTAATCACATTCACAATTCACATACAACATGTGGCCTTGACAGAGATACCCAAGCAAGTTCTAGAATTTTAACAACATGAGTGATACACTCAAATTACAACAAGACTGCATGAGATACAAGCAGTGAAGGCTCAAAAGCTCACAGGCTTGCAATTATGTAATTCAAAGCATCAAACCCAATTTTCCATATCAACATGCTCAATGTCATCTATTCAAGGCTCAATCAATTCATAACCAACATCCAATCCCAACAATATGAATTTTCAATCAACACACAAACAACAAGTTGCAACATGCTCGGTCAACTCACTCTCTAACCACTACGAAAGCAATAGACGTGCTAAAGCTATAAACGTGCTCTAATGCAAATGCAACCTAGAATGCTCTAATGCAACTATATGAAAACACAAAATGCATGATTTTTTATATATTTTTTTTTTCGTATCCACACTTTTCATATATTAAAATACTATCTCTCTCCCCCAAACTTGAATGAAATTATAGTGTCCTAAGGGGAAAAATAGAATTTCAATAACGAAAAGTGGGGATATACTGAATCATCATGGTGGCGGCGGTGGGAAGTGGCCTTGAGAAATATGCCACATTTGTAGCTGTTGGAGCACTTGCCACGTCTCCTCGAACGCCCGATCATATCGCTCGGCCGAATGCGAAAAATCAGCCCTATGTTGCCTCAAATCCTCTCCTTGCCGCCTCAACTCTTCTCCTTGCCGACGCAAGTCCTCCCCAAATGCATATAACATGTCTTGAAAATCGATGTCCGCGTTGGGGTCCTCCACTATGAGAAGTACCGGGATGATTCCCGCTTTGAGAACGTCGGGGTAATCGCCTCCGTGTGAGGACTCGGTATATCATATCCATTTGGGGATGATGAGGTTCCATCCCCATTTCGCGTCCATGTATCTCATCCTCCTCCGCCACCATATCCTCTTCATCCAAGAAACCTTCAACTCTGCGCTTCTTTTCTTGCCTCTATAGCCTCGTAATTCGGTTATGTGCGTCGAGTTCATTAGGAAGTTGGTGGTGTCCGTCAATGTATCGACCGTGGTGTATGGCGGGTTAGGCAACTAAATGCGACACCTTTCTTTTGTAGAAGTACCAATGTGTTGTCTTCGTTTGCTATGAACTTCATGTGGTGCAACGATGCCAAATTAACCCGAGTCTTTGCCCGGATAGGCTCCAAGCCTCGGAAATCGACATTGAAATGCCGGGCAATAGGGGTAATGAGGCCCCTATAGAAATCGTACCCCTTCCCGCCTAGCTAACTGTTTCTATTTGCTCTGCGAAATTGACGGTTGTGTTGTAGGGGGTATTTGTGACCATACACCGAGAGGAGATAAAGCTCCTTAGTCGTCATCCCTCCAATATTTTCTCGGCGAACACGGAGGATGCGATCACGCGCGTTGTATATACCGGAAAACGGATTCCGGATCAAGAGGCTTTGGCGGTCCGCGCGGCATACAACATCGGCCCCGTTTGTGGTGTTTCCACAAGCATTCTCAAGTCGTATTGATCATAATGGGGCATCGGGCGGTACGAGCGTTTGTTGGAACCTCGAAAATGGTGTTCAATTGGGTCATAGACGATTGTCTACGAACGTTCCCAACCGAAATTTTATCATATACGGTTCAAAAGTCCCGCCTTGTTTGAGTACTTCCACGGTACTCAAAAACTCCAATGTATATCGTTTAAAGGTCGGCCACCTTCGGCTCATGAAGTTTGTCCATCCAACCTTTGCGAAGAGACGCCAAATGTCCTCATGTATCCCCAAAGTTTGGGTACAATCATCGTCGGCATAGCGGGATGGAGCTATTTGGCGACCGATCAAGCGATTCCATCGCTCAAGATCATCGGCATTTGTCAAGTCGACCCCATATGCCGCAGGACTGTTTTGGTCGACCTCTGGCGGTGCCACGTCGCGTTGTGCCGCCCCGCGTGCACATCTCCTTCCACCCTGGGGATTTCTTCGGTCGGCCATGAAGGATTTGTACCTGAAATACATTCAATTAGCATCCCAATATTATCAATGGCAACAACAAAGTATGGGATTAAAGCTAACATATTAGGCGATGCAAATTCACGTCCCTACTTTACTTTGATCGATCAACTGCCCCAAGCAAGCAAGAATTATGGCCATTCTAAACAAGTATTAGCTTAAACAATCATTGACCATGCCTTATTCATCAACAATTCATCCAAAATCTCCTCAATTACACAAGCCCACAAGGTGTTTGATAAATTGCTTCAAAGAGTTTTTCATTCAAAACATAGCAAAAATACCAAAGCTAGCACCAATCTTGATTCTCATGACATAAATGACAAGAAATTCACAAAGAAAAATGAAGCTCTTACCGGAATTTTCGAATTTCGAATCAAAGTGAAGAACTTGAACCCTAGGTGCTTTATCTTCAATTTTCTTCAATCACACTTGAATGCAATGCAAATTGTGGTTCTAATGTGATGGTGGAGTGATTAAATGAGAGAATTTGGGTAGAAATCACAAGAAATTTCGAAGGCAATGAAGGAGAAAGTAATGGGCGCGCGAGTTGGGGGATTTGGAGAAGAAGAACAGTTTAAAAACTGTCATATTTAAGCCCCTTCCATACGGCGCACGGGTGGTGCGTCGAAGCACGGGCTACCCGTGCGCCACCCCGGTGAAATCCCTCTACTCTGTTGGAATTGGTTTTAATTAAAATGGGTTTGACCCGATTTTGACCAATTATTTAAGTGGGGTCATTTATTCAAAGTATGAAATAAATGAGATAAACGTCATCTACGCCGTGGGTAGATGAGTTTAGCATTTTGAATTTCTCAAAACCAATATCGGGTGAATGAGAAATAAATGCATAAAGTTGGCCACTTAAAATGCTTTTATATATGGAATATAAAAGGGTGGGAATATGGAAAGCCATATCCTACATAGGAAACATATTATATGTTTGACTAGTTAATAAAGAGCTTCACCACTAATAAGGAGTAATCAAGTGGAACTCTTTATGGTACACCCTAGTGGACCAAGTCAATTTTGACTAGCCTTTGGCTAGCTCAAAAGGCACCGAGGTCGGTGCGGAGCACCGTCCGAGCCGGAGCCAGAGCCGGAGCCGAAGCCGGAGCTGGGCCCGGGCCTGCGCACGTCGCACATAGTCGCATTGGGCGCTTTCGAGGCGCACTTTGCACTTCGCACGTACGCATCGTCGCGAGGAGCTTTGAGGAGCCTTAAAGTCTTGGAAAATCAAACCAGGGTTCAGTCCAGTGGCTCGATGACGTGGCAGGGCGCTCGGGTGGCAGGTGACTTGGCGGATCGCACGTGGCGACACGTGGCGGATTGGATTGGATCGTCTGTCGACGAGAGGGCACCGTGGATCGGGACGCGTCATCCCGGTGTGAATGGGTGCATGCTAAAAGGTGCTCCTTCAGCGGATAGGATCGGGACCATCGGTCGCAATCTGGTTAACCACGGGCGATCGGCGACGGCCAAGATCGATCCGGACCAGGGGATGCACCCGGTCTCGAAGAGGCACCAGGAGCTCTATATAAACCAAATTTCGAATTCATTTCAACACATCAAAAATCGAATTTCACTTCATATTTACGCATTGTAAAAGAGAGTTTAAAAGCATCAAAGTGTTCGTTGTACTTGCGATTTGTAGTGCAACTATCGCAAAGTAGTTAAATCGTTGTATCTTGGGAGACGATTGTTGTATTCCGTAAGCACCGTGAGCGGGGCAATCTCGTCTTAAAGAGAAAGAGTCCAACTCTTGCCTCGGCGTCTTGATTTTACCGTTACTCGCTCAATCGTTTTTCGGCCATTCGGTATACACCAACCGGTTTTTCCCAGCTTTAAGACGAGATTTACGTGTATATCAAATGGCTTCGGCGTCTTGATTCGGACTAAGACTAAAGACCGGAGGAGAAACCCGAGAAGTTTGGGGGTTCGAGACTTCAAAAGATGGCAATGAAAATGTTGTTCTATCTTACGACTACGAACCTTGCTCGTTTCCATACGGAGGATGCCCCAACCGTGGGGAAAGAGGAGACGATAAAGAGAAAGAGGATGGCGTTCGATGCTTGGAGTCAAAGCGACTTCCTGTGCTTGGAACTACATTCTCAACGGATCGGACAACACATTGTACAATGTGTATTGTTCGATAAAAGACGCTAAAGAGCTGTGGAGCTCTTTAGAGAAGAAGTATAAAACGGAAGATCTTTGGCACAAAGAAATTTGTTGTCGGCAAATTCCTTGAGTTCAAGATGGTTGACACCAAGACGGTGATCGGCCAGGTTCAAGAGATCGATTGATTACGCATGATATAATTGCGAAAGGTATGGTGGTGAGTGAATCCTTTCAAGTAGTGCTATAATCGAGAAGCTACCGCCTCGTGGAAGGATTTTAAAAATTACCTGAAGCATAAGCGGAAGGAGATGGGGCTTGAAGACTTAATTGTCGGTTGCGAATTGAAGAAGACAATCGCAAGTCCGAGATTAAGTCTGCAAGCTTCCTATGGAGGCAAAGGCAAACTTGGTGGAGCCAATGCTAGCAAGAAGAAAAGCACCGGGAATAATCAAAAGCGGGGAAGGCTAAAAAGTTCAAAGGAACTGCTTCAATCAGTGGAAAGCCGAATCACAAGGCTAAAGATTGTCGTCTTCCTAAAAGGCCAATCGGAACCAGGTGCATGTGACCGAGGACAAATCGGTACCAATTGATATGTCCGAGCTTGATCTCTCGGTATTGTGTATGAAGGCAACAAGTGCTATATGGTGGAGAACCCGAGAGAATGGTGGGTGGACACGCGAGTCTTCACGCCACATATGCTCCGACAAAGACATGTTCTCAACGTATACTCCTATCAACGGAAAGAAGCTATACATGGGGAATCATGCAACGTCTGAAATTGTCGGTCTCGGCAAGGTGGTGCTGAAGATGACCTCGGGCAAGGAGCTGACCCTCGTTGATGTCCTTCATGTTCCAGACATTCGGAAGAACTTAGTGTCAGGATCGTTGTTGGTTAAGACAGGGTTTAGATTAGTATTTGAGGCTCAAAAGTTTGTACTTATGAAAAATGGACAGTTCATAGGGAAGGGGTACTTAGATAATGGACTGTTCAAGATGAATGTAATGAATGTACTCCGAAACTTTGAAAGCAATAAAATTAATGCTTCTTCTTATTTGCTTGAGTGTTCAAATTTATGGCATGTTAGATTAGGACATGTGAATTTTAACACTTTGAAAAGGTTAGTAAACTTGGAATTACTACCTAACTTTAAAATAGATTCACATCACAAGTGTGAAATCTGTGTTGAGGCAAAAATGGCCAAAACACCATTCTACTCGGTGGAAAGAGAAACAGAACCTCTAGAGTTAATTCACAGTGATATATGTGATTTAAAGTTTGTGCAAACTAGAGGTGGGAAAAAGTATTTTATTACTTTTATCGATGATTGCACAAAATCTTTGTTATGTATATCTTTTAAGAAGTAAAGATGAGGCCTTAGAAGCTTTTAAAAGCTATAAGAATGAGGTTGAAAATCAACTAAGCAAGCGAATTAAGATAATTCAAGTGATAGAGTGGAGAATATGGAGCTCCTTTTGATGAATTTTGCTCGGATTCTCGGTATTATTCATCAAACGACGACTCCTTATTCACCACAATCAAATGGTATTCTTTGAGCAACGCAAAATCGAACTCTAAAAGAAATGATGAATGATTTGTTGATAATTCTGGTTTACCTCGGAATTTGTGGGGAAGCAATTCTCTCGGCTAACCACATTCTTAACAAAATACCACACAAAAATAAAGATAAAACTCCGCATGAGTTATGGAAAGGTCGAAAACCTTCATATAAATACACGAAAGTGTGGGGGTGTTTGGCTAAAGTAGAAATACCTAAGCCAAAACAAGTCAAGATAGGGCCTAAAACAATCGATTGCATTTTCATTGGATATGCAAATAACAAGATGTGCATATCGATTTTTAGTGCACAAATCAACAATTCCGGATGTACAAGAAGGTACAATTATTGAGTCAAGGAATCTTTGTATTTTTCAAGACGTGTTTCCTTGTCAAGAAAGGAAAGAAGCTAGTTCTAGCAAAAGAACACGTGATATCTGCCGATGGTGATCATCAAAGTGATGAAGAACCAAGACGCATAAAAGGGGGCCAAAACAACTAAGTCTTTTGGTCCGCATTTTCTAACTTATGTGTTAGAAAATGAACCAAGGACAATTGGTGAAGCATTGTCGATCCCGAGCTCCATTCGGAAAGAAGCTATTAATAGTGAGATAGATTCCATTATGCAAAATCATACTTGGGAGTTGGTAGATCTCCCACCTGGAAATAAGCCTTTAGGATGCAAGTGGATCCTTAAAAGGAAATATAAAGGCGATGGAACTATTGATAAGTACAAGGCCAGGTTAGTAGCTAAGGGATTTAAACAAAGAGAAGGCCTTGATTTCTTTGATACGTATTCACACAGACAAGAATCACATCTATTAGAGTTCTCATTGCTATTGCAACATTGCATGACCTTGAGATACACCAAATGGATGTGAAAACGGCTTTTCTAAATGGTGAATTAGAAGAGGAAATCTACATGGAACAACCCGGAAGGGTTTGTTGCTCCTGGGCGAGAGAAGAAGGTGTGCAAACTCGTTAAGTCATTGTATGTCCTTAAGCAAGCTCGAAACAATGGCACGAAAAATTTGGAACTATCTTTGTCAAATGGTTTCAAAATTAACGAGTGTGATAAATGTGTTTACATTAAGGACACACCTAATGCTTATGTAATTGTCTGTCTTTATGTTGACGACATGTTAATTATGGGTAGTAATCATGAAATAATCATGAATACTAAGAAAATGTTAATCAAACATTTTGATATGAAAGATATGGGTATAGCGGATGTTATTCTCGGGAATTAAGATCTCTAAAACATCTAATGGACTTGTTTTATCACGGTCTCATTATATTGAGACAAGATTTGAAAGTTCAATGCTTATGACATCCTCCGCTAAAACACACTGTTGATTTAAGCTTACACTTAGCTAAAAATCAAGGTGAGCCTGTATCTCAACTAGAATATTCTCGGATCATTGGCGATCTAATGTATGTAACAAATCGCACACGCCGGGATATTGCCTACGATTAACAAAGCCGAGTAGATTTACAAGTAATCCAGAAATGACCATTGGAAGGCATTGATAAGGGTTCTTAGGTATCTAAGACTCACCATGAATTATGTATTACATTACTTGAGATATCCAAATTGTATTAGAAGGATACGGTGATGCTAATTGGATATCGACTCAAAAGACTCCAAGTCCACTAGTGGTTATGTTTTTACCATTGGTGGTGGAGCGGTGTCATGGAAATCCTCTAAACAAACTTGTATAGCTCGATCCACGATGGAATCAGAGTTTATAGCATTGGATAAAGCTGGTGAAGAAGCAGAATGGCTTCGCAACTTTTTAGAGGATATTCCTTGTTGGCCTAAGCCGGTGGCTGCAATCATGATACATTGTGATAGTCAGTCGGCGATAGGAAGGGCTCAAAATAGTATGTACAACGGTAAGTCTCGACATATCGTCGAAGACATAACACCGTTAAGCGATTGATCTCAAATGGGGTTATTACAATCGATTACGTGAAATCGAAAAAAACTAGCGGATCCGTTAACTAAAGGTTTGAATAGAGATCAAGTATACTGCTTATCGAAAGGAATGGGCTTAAAATCCACAAAATAAGAGTGTTCATAACGGTAACCCAACCTTGTGAATTGGAGATCCCAAGACCTTGGTTCAATGGGACAACTAAGTTATGAATATTCAGATAAACACTTGGAGCATATTACACTCATTCTGTCCAAGTGAAGAAACCTGCTGAATGTGGTGAGGTTAAGTTATAAACTTTTAATGATTCCTATACTTTAAAGAAGTGGAGTATGGCAGGATACTCTTAATAGGAGATCACCTATATAAGTGTGAAGACGGGCCGCTTCAACGAAACACTTATGAATCCAAGATGGTGTCCAGGGCCAAAATGGACACAACCGTGAGAACCAAATGGTGCTAGGAAAGATATTGTGTGGATCTTTGTTGTTTTGGTTTACGTAAACAATGAACAGTTCAAGACATCGTGTGTCACTGCGGCTAGTAAATCCGATAGCATTCCACTAAGGAAGATTCAAAGCCACAAGCTACCTCTCCGATGCAATAGCTTTCCGTTTGAACTCTCTTAGTGTCTGCATACTCATATGCATTTATTTCATTCATGTGGGGGATTGTTGGAATTGGTTTTAATTAAAATGGGTTTGACCCGATTTTGACCAATTATTTAAGTGGGGTCATTTATTCAAAGTATGAAATAAATGAGATAAACGTCATCTACGCCGCGGGTAGATGAGTTTAGCATTTTGAATTTCTCAAAACCAATATCGGGTGAATGAGAAATAAATGCATAAAGTTGGCCACTTAAAATGCTTTTATATATGGAATATAAAAGGGTGGGAATATGGAAAGCCATATCCCACATAGGAAACATATTATATGTTTGACTAGTTAATAAAGAGCTTCACCACTAATAAGGAGTAATCAAGTGGAACTCCTTATGGTACACCCTAATGGACCAAGTCAATTTTGACTAGCCTTTGGCTAGCTCAAAAACACCGGGCGGTGCGGAGCACCGTCCGGCCGAGCTGAGCCGGGCCCACGCCGCACGTCGCGCACATAGTCGCATTGGGCGCTTTTGAGGTGCACTTTGCACTTCGCACGTCGCGCATCGTCACGAGGAGCTTTGAGGAGCCTTAAAGTTTTGGAAAATCGAACCAGGGTTGATCCGGTGGCTGGCGATGACGTGGCGAAGGCGGCTCGGGCAAGCGATGACTTGGCGAGGATCGTCATGCAGTGGCGACACGTGGCACGATTGGATCGTCTGTTCGCGACGAGGAACCGTGATCGACGCGTCATCCCGGTGTGAATGGGTGCATGCTAAAAGGTGTGCTCCTTCAGCAGATAGATCGGGACCATCGGATCGCAATCGCAACCACAGGCGATCGGCGGTTAAGATCGATCCGGACCAGGATGCACCCGGTCGAAGAGGCACCAGGAGCTCTATATAAACCAGCCCCCCAAATTCATTTCAACACATCAAAAAACGAATTTCACTTCATATTTCTGCATTGTAAAAGAGAGTTTAAAAGCATCAAAGTGTTCGTTGTACTTGCGATTTGTAGTGCAACTATTGCAAGTAGTTCGTCGTTGTATCTTGGGAGACGATTGCTGTATTCCGTAAGCACCGTGAGCGGGGCAATCTCGTCTTAAAGAGAAAGAGTCCAACTCTTGCCTCGACGTCTTGATTTTACCGTTACTCTGCTCAACTGTTTTTCAGCCATTCGGTATACACCAACTGGTTTTTCCCAACATACTCTCTGCAGGGCGCACGGGTGGTGTGCCAACGCACGGGTTACCCGTGCGCACCTGTACAACAATTCAGATTTTTTTTTTGAATAAAAACACACAAAAATGAAACAAAAACACACAAATCACACTCATTAATAAAAACACGCATATCAAATCACACAAAATTGAAACTAAACACACACACAAAAATGAAAGTCACATGAAAAACCGTTGGGTTGCCTCCCAACAAGCGCTATATTTAACGTCTTTAGCTTGATGCCTGTTTTGTTAAATTATGGGTCGCGCAAGGTGGTGGATGTCACCTCCTCTTGATTCCCTCGGTGGAAGTAGTGCTTAATCCGTTGGCCGTTTACCATGAAAGTCTCGCCTTCTTTTGTCAACAATTCTACAATCCCAGGTGGATTCAATACTTTCTTTATCACGAATGGCCCCGACCACTTAGACTTGAGTTTTCCCGTGAAAAATTTAAGGCGTGAATTGTATAGGAGCACCGGTTCTCCCGGTAAAAACTCTCTTTTCTTGATCATCTTATCATGCCACCTCTTGGTTCTTTCCTTATAAATTCGGGAATTTTCGTAAGCTTCATCCCGAAACTCTTCCATCCGATTCAAATGGAGCAACCTTTCCTCGCCGACTTTAAAAATCCGATTTAGTTTCTTGACCGCCCAAATGCTTTGTGCTCGATTCTCCGGCAAATGACACGACTTCCCAAAGACAAGTTGATATGGAGATGTGCCCAACGGTGTCTTATATGCGATCCGGTATGCCCACAAAGCGTCATCCAATTTTAACGCCCAATCTTTTCGGTTGATGTTCACCGTCTTTTCAAGGATTTGTTTGATCTCCCTGTTAGCCACTTCTGCTTGTCCATTGGCTTGTGGATGATATGCCAATGCAACTTTATGTTTGACCCCATATTTTGCCAACAAGTTGCTCATCAATTTGTTTGCAAAATGCGACCCCCCATCACTAATTAAAGCTCTTGGAGTGCCGAATCTAGTAAAGATGTTTTTCTTAAGAAATCGCATTACAACCTGAGCATCATTTGTTTTGGAAGGAATTGCCTCTACCCAACGGGATACATATTCCACAGCAAGTAGAATATATTGATAACCCGAAGATGATGGAAATGGGCCCATAAAATCAATCCCCCATACATCGAACAACTCCACTTCAATTACATTGGTCATTGGCATCTCGTGTTTCCTTGAAATGTTTCCCATTCGCTGACACCTGTCACATTGTTGCACAAACAAATAACAGTCATTAAATAAAGTGGGCCAATATAGCCCACTTTGCAATACCTTCGCTGCGGTGCGAGTGGGGCCAAAATGTCCGCCAGATGGTGAAGAGTGACACTGTTGTAGGGGGTCATCCCACATGTAGAACTTTACATCATGTAAGAATTTCTTCTTTTGATACGGTGATAGATCCGGAGGTAGAACTCGGCTGACCAAGTAGTTGACAAGGTCCGCATACCACGGAACTTTGCCTCAAGCATGAGTAATCGTTCATCGGAAACTCTCTTTTATCAATCCCGTACTTCCTTTTGCTCCTCTTGATTTTCTAATCGAGACAAATGGTCTGCTACCACATTCTCGCATCCTTTCCGGTCCTTGATTTCCACATCAAACTCTTGCAATAATAAGATCCATCGAATCAACCTCGGTTTTGCATCCTTCTTGTCAAAGAGGTATTTGATAGCCACATGGTCGGTATGCACTGTCGTCTTCATCCCGATCAAGTAAGATCGAATTTATCGAATGCGAAAACAATCGCCAACATCTCTTTCTCGGTTGTGGTATAATTACATTGAGCACAATCGTCGAATGTTCGACTTGCATAGTAGATGGATCGAACAATTTTTCCCTCTTTTGAGAAGAAACATTGACCCAAACCGCAAAGTCACTTGCATCACACATTAGCTCAAATGGTTGACTCGGTCTGGGCGATGAGTATAGGTGCGGTCACCAATGTCTTTGTCTTCAACATTTCGAACGCCCCGCAAACATTCATTGGAAAAAATGAAAGCAACATCTTTTTCTAGCAATTGGCTTAAGGGCTTAGAAATTTTAGAAAAGTCACGGATAAACCTTCTTAAAAATCGGCATGGCCCAAGAAGCTCAAATGGCTTTCGTTTGTAGGAGGTGGTAACTTCTCAATTGCTACAATCTTTGCCCGATCAACTTCCAAACCTGCGAGAAGAGACTCGATGACCAAGTACAATGCCATCGCGTACCATAAAATGGCACGTTTCCCAATTTAGTACTAGATTGGTCTCTTCACATCGCCGCAAAACTAGGGAAAGATTGTGAAGACAATTATCAAAAGAATCACCAAACACGGAGAAATCGTCCATAAACACCTCCATAACTTTTTCAATAAGATCGTGAAATATAGCCATCATACAACGTTGGAAAGTGGCGGGCGCATTACATAAACCAAATGGCATGCGGCGAAATGCAAATGTGCCATACGGACATGTAAATGTTGTTTTCTCTTGGTCTTCCAAATGCAATCATGATTTGATTGTACCGAATAACCATCTAAAAAGCAATAATAATCATAACCTGCAAGGCGATCCAACATCATATCGATAAAGGGGAGGAGAAGTGATCTTTTCGAGTGGCATCATTAAGTTTTCTATAATCAATACATATTCGCCACCCTAACAATTCTAGTAGCAATTTGTTCCTTATTTTCATTTTTCACCATCATTACCCCTTTTTTTAAGCACCACTTGTACCGACTCACCCATGAACTATCGGATATCGCATAAATGATCCCATCCAACCATTTCAACACTTCCTTCCTAACCACATCTTGCATAATAGGGTTTAGTCGTCTTTGGTTTTGCAATCGATGGTTTATAAACATCTTCCATCCGAATTTTATGCATCACAATGGATGGACTTATGCCTTTTAAATCGCTTATAGACCATCCTAGTGCCGACTTATGTTTTTCGTAAAACCCTTAACAGTTTATCAAGTTGAGTAGGAGTGAGAAGAGATGAAACGATTACGGATTTGCATTATTTGCTCCAAGGAATGCATATTTGAGGTGTTCGGGTAATTGCTTGAGTTCCGGAGTTGGTGTTGTTATTTCAGTGTCACGCACGGGCTGCCCATGCGCCGGCGCACGGCCCGTGTGCTCTTCAGAGAGCTCAACCCGTCCCTTAGCATCACGCACGGGTTGCCCGTGCGTGGGCGCATGGGTGGTGCGTTCACTGCAAGTTCGGCTCCTTATTTCGGCTTTGCGTTCTCGCCTCTTGCGCTATTAGGTAGTTCCCATATGATCTAAGGCACAAACATAGTCGTACAAATCTTGGTTCTCAAAATCAAGTACAACACTCGACATTGAGCACGAGTGGGTTAGACCAAATTCCAGATCATCTGTAGACAATGTATGATCAACATAATCCTCAATGTATGAACTAACTATATCCAAAAAATTACAATTCTCTACCGAATCATGAAATTTCATTGCCTTATATATAGAAAATAAAACATGCTCATCATTAACACGTAATGTGAGCTCCCTTTTTGCACATCTATTAAGGCTTTACCCGTTGCTTTAGGAAAGGGCGTCCAAGTATCGGTGGGGCGTCTCGATCTTCTTCCATATCCGAACCAAGAAATCCACGGGAATATAAATTTATCAACTTTTACCAATACGTCTTCAATAATTCCCCTTGATATCGTAAGTGATCGGTCGCAAGTTGCAATGTCACCGTAGTTGGTTTCATGTCGCCTAATCCAAGCTTCCGAAAATGGACAAAGGCATCAAGTTAATACTTGCCCCCAAATCACATAACGCTTTATTAAAGAAATTACCACCAATAGCACAAGAGGATAGTGAAACTCCCTGATCTTTCGATTTTGTGGTAGCTTTCTTTGGATAATCACACTACATTCTTCATCAAATTCACCGTTTCAAAGCTTGTCATCCTCCGCTTTTTGACATAACATCCTTAAGAAATTTCGCATAGTTTGGCATCTGTTCTAGTGCGTCTCAAAAAGGAATGTTAATGTGCAATTTCTTAAATATATCAAGGAATTTGGCAAATTTATCATCAAGCCTTTTCTTTTGAAATCTTTGAGAAAGGGGAAGAGATATAGGCAACTTAGATATATTCGAGTTAGATGATGATTTTAGCTTCTCAGCCCCTGTTTGTTCCGCCTCTTTGTTCTCTTCTTTCCTATATTCTTCAATATCATCCTTCATCACGGATTCTCCCGCTTCCGGCCTAGATGCTTCATCCAAAAGTTTGATTCCCGATTTTTCTTTAGGACCCTCATATTACGTGCCGCTCGTAAGCGAATCGCCTTGCATTGTTCCTTAGGATTCATTTCCGTATTACTTGGAAATTGACCCTTTTGATGTTGACCACCCACAATTGTAGCCAATTGACCCATTTGAGTCTCATTCTTTATCGAGCTTGTCACTTGTTGTTCTATCTTATCCATCCGAAGGTCTTGCTTAGCGAGGCGGCTCCTTGTATCATTCATGAAAGCATTAGATTGATTTATGAAGGAGGTGAGTGCATCTTCCAACGACGATTTGCCTTCCCATTACCGCTCCACTTGAAGCATTAAATCCGTGGAGGTTGCAACACATTATTTTTATTTGCATAGGAAAAATTTTCATGATTTCTCAACCCTGGATGGTAGTGCGTTGGGTTTGAATTATTCGGAAATTGTTGAAATTCCGGTTATTCACATAATTTACCTCTTCCATCGGATATAGAAAAGCTTCACTACCCATGCTCGTGCTCGCTTCCGGCCCCCTTCGTAAATACACTCAATTGAGTTGTCAAAGCCGCTACTTGTGCCATCAATGTTTTAATTGGAGTCCGAATCCGAGATTTCGCTACTCGTTGTACATTGGATCTTTCGGATGGCCACTTTAAGCTGTTCATGGCCATTTCCTCAAGAAGGTTAAAGGCATTGTGGAAACCTTGCCAACAATGCTCCTCCCGCGGCATCCACAAAGGCCCTCGTTTGTCCCATTAAACCATTGTAGGAGAAGCATAATCAAGTGATCCTCTGGAAAACCATGTTGTGGACATCTACGTAACAAATCCCGAAACCTTTCCCAAGCCTCATACAAAGGCTCTGAGTCGAACTGTCAGAATTTAGTAATCTCGCTTTTGAGGTGCAAAGTTTTGCTCGTTGGAAAGAATTTAAACAAGAACTTTTGGCTCAGTTCGTCCCATGTGCTTACACTGTCTTGCGTCAAAGTACCCAACCAATTTCTCGCCTTATCCCGTAAAGAGAATGGGAACTGGCGCAATCTTATGGCGTCATCCGAGACTCCGTTCATTTTGATCGTATTGCATATTTGGATAAAATGCGCAAGGTGAGAGTTAGAATCTTGATTCGAACCCCCAAACTAATTCTCATTGCACCATATTGATCGAGTCTTGGTTTGAGCTCGAAGTTGTTGGCATTGATAGGAATATGGGCAATACCACCGTAATTACGATTCGTTTGTGGTCAAAAGTAATCACGAATGGCTTGTTGTTGAACCGGTATCGGTAACTCGTTCCCACCATTATTTTCCGGTATTGGTAACTCATTCAAATCCCCCATTATCGGATTGTGTTGTCTTTCACCCGTCTAGTGGTAAAGACTGATTCTCCTCGAAAAGCCTCAACTTCCGGTATGAGCGGTATTAAGTCCCCCGCCTTTAGAGCGCGTGTTCATGCACTACCTGGACCAAACTAAAAGAAACAAGTCAAATAATGTGGAATTAAAGTCACACCAAAATAAAAAAATAAAAATAATGTCTAAATTAAGAATAATTCTATCTATCGCAATATTAGCACCATAAATTGTATTAGTCCTCGGCAACGGCGCCAAAAACTTGTTTGCCTATATTTTTTTTAGCTTCACCGCAAGTGTACGGTGTACGTTATAGAATAGGGTAGCAAGGTCATATCCACGGAGACTAATAAATTTATGCGCTAAGTATTGAACCAAAATAGACTTATTTTTATTTAGACGATCGAAATTTGATAATTGTTATATTGAGATCAAGACAATTTGAATCACTAAAACACAAGATTAAGATAATACAAATGATAGAAGTATCAAGATAATGAAATGGATTTCCGAGTTAAGGTTTCGATTAATAATCCTCTTGTTGTCCGGTTTAATCAAGCCACGTTATTATTAATATTCCTATAAGACGATCACAAAGCTATTTTATCCTCCCTCTCGAGATGCATATAAAACGTAGATTGAAATACTTATGCTAGCATCTCTACTCAACATGAAGCATTCAACTCCCAAAAGTTTAAAAGATCAAATGTCCTCACAAATATTTACAAACCTCTCGATTCATGCAAATATTTGTGTCGAGTATTCAAGATCTAATATTGAAACTCATCTCTCGAATTATGAATCAATATATCAAACAAGTTAAATCATTGATCAAGTGATAAAACAAGAATAAGCTCAAAATACTCAAATAGGCTTCAAGATAATAACTTCAACTAAGATTAAAACATCCAACAAGAGTTCATTAATCTACTTCCAAAACCCGGAAATCTCAAGAGTTTAGCTACACACGATTAAACAACTTATAAACAAAGTGTTCAAAGCCATTACAAATGAAAATGAAAGATTGAAACTAAAAGAGAAGCAAGAAAAACTTAGGAACGTTGACAATCTCTCGATATATCTCCGTTCTTCAAGCTCCGATGCAACCCGATTGTCTCCTTGATGTCTCCTTCCAAGAGTTGACCTTTGTCTTGTGTTGTAGATCTCAAAAATGCCAGAATATCCTTGTGTGCACCCCCCAAAAAGCCTTTTTATACCCCCCATCAAGTTTAGGGCATAATGCTGCAGATTATGGGATTCCAGCGCAGACGCACGGGTGGTGCGTTGGAGCACGGGTTACCCGTGCGCCACCCTGCTGAAATAATCCAACTCTCTGTAAGGCGCACGGGTGGTGCGTCGGAGCACGACCTACCCGTGCGCCACTCTGATGAATTCAGTCATCCTCTGTAGGACACACGGGTCATGCTTCGATGCATGGGCTACCCGTGCACCATGCTGCAGCTCCAGTTATCTTCATACAGGGGTGCACGGGTGGTGTCTGAAGCACGCCCAACCCGTGTGCCCCTTGTCTTTTCCGTAGACGCTCAATTTTCGCTCTTTTAGGCTTCACTTTTCGTATACCCACTCAATTCTCCATGTTTCCACTTTGCTTTCCTCGTATTCGTATTCAATTTGCTTCAAATATCATGAAATTCCTACAAAAAAAAGCAAAGTGTAATATCTTTTCCACAAGGAGTGAATATATAACATTTAACGCGAGTATGTGTATGTTTACCCATCATAATAGCTCGAATACGCCCCAAAATACATGCAAAACTCACACCTATCAGAAGACTTGACAAGTAATTAATATCCTAAAAAACGGATTCGACATGAAGTAACTATCCCAGGGCCGAGCTGACGGATGTGACTAGTTCTTTTTGTCGACCTGACACAATTTTCTACCTTGTTTTGACTCCCAATCCAGATTGGACGCGTGGACATCAAGGACAAAATGGGTTGGGTATAAAAGGAGGAAGAGGGTGAGAAATGAAAGGGTCTTGGCATTTTTATTCAGCTTTTATATTTTATACACTTTTCTTTTACTCTCTTCCCTTTACTGACTTGATCGTCGGAGTGCTTACGCCGGAGTTCTCTATGGTTAGTCTTTTGCAGGCTAGCTGAGGATCGAGTTGTATTCTTGAGAAG
This sequence comes from Rehmannia glutinosa, assembly GCA_016081115.2. NCBI lineage: Eukaryota > Viridiplantae > Streptophyta > Magnoliopsida > Lamiales > Orobanchaceae > Rehmannia > Rehmannia glutinosa. The sequence goes on along the minus strand of CM071926.1, from coordinate 154,100,437 downwards.
ATCTCGCCATCAGAGGCCTTTTCAAGTGGCGATGTCTGTGGGAAATAGAGTATAAGGCGTAAGGATGTCAGGTTTGATTTTGAAGGGCAAGGAAGTGGTAGCAGCGGGAGGATCTTCCGATGGGATGGAGGTGACCCGTCCGGCGGAGGAACGGAGTAACCATACCGAGTGGAGGTGACCCGCTGTGTGCGAGGAGTTGGAGAATAAGATCGGGAGCTTCCCACCCCCCTTACCACGAGGATGCCGGTGGCAAACTTGGAAGCTATGTTCGCGGCGGAGTCAGTCCAGGTAACTAGAGACCAGTTGTCATCTATAGTCCAGGATGTGGTCAATATTTAATGGGCCAGGAAGGAGGTCGCTGCTGTAGTAGAAGCGAGGCAAGCGGAAGATAGGGTAGCGCCGAGGGAGGAAGAACCAATGTCGGAATTGGAAAAGTTACAGGCGGAGGTGAAAGAGATGAAGAAGTGGATGTCTGGGCAAGATGTGGTAAAGAAGGGGATCCCATTCAAAGAAGTAGTCATGGCGGACGACCTCCCCGTAAACTTTAGGGCGTTGAGCTATGATTATGATGGGACCACGGATCCTTGGGAGAATTTATGTCGATTCGAGAATTTAGCCCTGCTGTACCGATACACGGATGGAGTAAAGTGTCGAGTTTTTCTGACCACCTTGGCTAAGTCAGCCCAGCAATAGTTTAGTCAGCTCCCTAACGACACTATTGGTTCTTTTTTTTTTTTTTTTGACACTATTGGTTCTTTTGAGGAGTTCAGCTCAGCCTTTTTGCATCAATTCGCCAGCTCGCAAAAGCATCAGAAGACTGCTCTGACGCTCTTTGGTATAAAGCAGGGAGAACACGAGCCCCTTAGGGGGTATGTGAAGAGATTCAATTCGGTAGCTCTGGACGTACCTTCCGCCACGCAAGAGGTGTTGTCTAGTGCCCTATCCCAGGGTTGCAGGAAAGTGGTTTTTTCAAGTCAATAGCTAAGCGACCCGCCAAAAATTTCGATGATCTATTGGCCAGGGCTGAAAAGTATGTGAATTTGGAGGAAGCGCAGAAGGGAAAGAAAGACAAAACAGGGAAAAGAGGAAGGACATAATAGAAGTGTCGCCGGTAGGATCTAAGCGATTTCGCGAGCCAGAAGGAAGACCTGGCCTGTTAAATCGGGTGCTCGACCTAACAAAGTACACACCTTTGATCGCCCCTTGGGCACAGGTGTTAATGGCGACTGTAACACCCTTACCCTGTTACATATACTCTTTAAATACAAATACCAACTTAAATGCATTACAACTGCTTTACTTATCAGAGTGCGCATATTTATTATTATTGCAAACATATTGTACAAACACATACATTGTTCCCAACTGAAAAGGTTTTCAACACACATACATAATTTATATTACAAACCATTATAGACCACATTCTTATAAACAAGATCCTAAAATTATATGCAAATGATGAGCTGAGGAAGAAGGACTGAAAATCAGCCGGCCGACCTTTGATCCATGCTTCAACTTGTACAAAAGCTTCACATGTCACTTTCATCTACATAATCTAAAAATAGTCAACATTGCAATTGGTGAGTTGCAAGCTCAATAAGTATAATCAAGTAACAAGTTATTCAACATCAAACAAGCATCATCAACACAATCACATCATCAATACAAGTACATCATCAATACATCTTACACATTCGATTTATATCATTAATAAATACACAAATGCATATGCTTAGTCATATTCTTTTACTGTTATGGACCATCCATATCAATATCATCAATACATTTCACATTTCTCACATTCATATCAACATTATCATAATATCACCAAAACAACCATATAATTCACATTAAGAATACAATGAATTAATATTCACAAAAATTGACACATATGGAATTCATTCAAAAACATCAATCATACAATCACATAAGAGTCAAATAACAAATTACAAGATTATACTCACAAGGTGAAGTCCTTATCTCGATTCCTCTAATCAACCCTATTCGCTTCTTTATCGAGATTTTGACCTATAAGTATATCAAAAATGCATAACCAAATTTAATATCATATACTAATTACTAATGAAGTCATGTATGCATTTTAACTAATCACAATTGACAAATCTTAGAAAATATTCAACTAAAACGTCTGAAAATTTCACTCTGGCAACCTTCAGTATTGTCAACATAACTTTCTGTAGAAAAATGATATTAAGATGATTCAAGTCGGACTGAAAAGCGAATTCAATTTTCTACAACTTTCTATTTTCACAAAACTCCAAATACGGAAAGCAAATCGGTCGAAATGGAGCAATACAGAAGAAAACTGCTGCTGGACAGAAACAGGGGATCGTGTTGTCTCCTTATAGTTCATGTAGATTTTCACACCTCTTAATGTATTCAATCACTCCCAAATTTTTACCACAATAAACTAACATGTATAAATATATAACCATTCCTTCAAATAATTAAAACTCATGATTTTAGACCTTCAAATGCAACTTTCTCTACATAGTAAAACAAATTTTTATACTATAGCAACTTTGTGTTTATCTTGTTCTTTCTTGTTTTACAAACCCTAAATCTGATTTTTGACTTCTTAAAACTCAAAAACATAAACTAAACTCATGTATAAACACTCTTATGAACATAGATTTAATATTTCTAAACAAAAAATCAAGAGAAAAGTTGGAAAGAACTTTGGATTTTTGATGAAAAATGATCTTACGGTAAGTTTTTCTTTCTTTCTCCTTCTTTCTTTCATTTGCTTTCTTTTTTCCTCCTTTCTTTTGAAACTTCCAGACCCCCAATAATGATAACATGGCTGCCCTTTAGTCTTACTAAGAGAGAAATAATGCAAATTTTCCAAAAATTGCAATTTAGCCCCTAAAGTGTGTTTAAAGTGCATGCTGACCCCTCAACTTATGATTAACAATTAATTACATATACATATATTTAAAAATATATACTCAACATATATTTGTACTTTATACACTCAAATAAATTAATTGATGTAATAAAATAAAGCTTAAAATATTTATTACCCGATTTCTTTAAATAGTGCACAAGTAGTAACCTAGCATAATTAAGCTAAAAATTGACATATCAAGATTATTCATGTATTCTAATGTCAATATGAAATATTAAGATGCATGTAATTATGTTTATGAATGATATAAATCATGTAAATAAATATGAAAAGTTTCGGGTTATGACAATTCTCCCTCCCTTAAAAATTTCGTCCTCGAAATTTATACTTGTATTGGTGAATACCCATGGATAATGTTCTCTCATATATTGTTCTGTTTCCCATGTAGCTTCTTGACTAGAATGATTCTTCCATAACACTTTTACCAACGGAATCACTCGGTTTCTAAGTTGTTTATCTTTGTATCCCACTATTCGAACTGGTTCCTCAACATAAGTCATATTATCAGCAACTTCAACTAGGTCATCTCAGAGAATATGTGATGGATCTCGATCCAGACGGCGAAGCATGCTAACATGAAACACATTATGAATCTGAGACAACTCAGGGGCAAGGCAAGCGATATGCCAATGGTCCAATCTTTTCAAGTATTTCATATGGCCCAATGTAATGAGGACTTAGTTTACCTTTCTTTCCAAATCTGAGGATACCTTTCCACGGAGAAACACGAAGAAATACTTTCTCTCCAACTTCATATTCCATTTCCCGTCTATGTTGATCAACAAAACTCTTTTGTCTATCTTGCGCCGCTTTTAATCTACTTTTAACTATTTTTACTTTTTCAATGGTATCCTGAATCAAATCCGGACCTTCTAACAACCTCATCCCCTCTTCATCCCAACATACTGGACTCCTACATTTTCTGCCATATAATGCTTCATAAGGCGCCATGCCAATGCTACTGTGATGTTGATTATTATACGCAAATTCCATCAATACAATATATTCATCCCAAGAGCCTTTAAATTCAAGAACACATGCACAGAGCATATCTTCTAAAGTCTGAATAGTTCTCTCTGACTGACCATCTGTTATGTGGATGAAATGTTGTACTAAAATGTAATTTAGTACCCAAAGCCTGTTGTTAGCTACCCAAAAATCTCGACGTAAAACGAGGATCTCGATCTGAAACAATAGATAAAGGTACACCGTGTAATTTAACAATCTCATTAACATACCTCTTTGCCAAATTTTCGAGAGTAGAACCCCATCTAAATGGTAAAAAGTGAGCTGACTTTGTTAATCGATCAACAATTACCCAAACTGCATCATTTTTCCTTGGTGTCATTGGTAAACCGTAAAGAAAATCCATAGTAATACGCTCCCATTTCCAAAAAGGAATAGGTAATGGATGTAACTTACCCATCGGCCCGATGCTCGCTTTAATCATTGACAAGTTAAGCATTTTGAAACGTATTTGGCTACATCTTTCTTCATTCTGGGCCACCAATAATGATTTTTCAAGGTTTGGTACATTTTCGTACTACCTGGATGCATAACATATGGTGCAGTATGAGCTTCTTCCATTATCTCATGTCTTAGGCCATCAACATCAGGAACACAAAGTCGATTATTGATCATCAAACTACCATCATTGTTCAAAACAAATGTGGTACTCTTTTCTTGTTTCACTTTCTCTGCAATACTGGTTAGTTTATCATCAAGAAATTGAGCTCGTTTAATTCTTTCAATCATCACAGGACGTACGTGAATCGAAGCACATATAACACCCATATCATTTACATTCATTTCGACATTCATCTTTCTCAGATCAATCAAATATGGTAAAGAATGCACTGACATATATGAAACAGTACCATAAGATTTTCAGCTTAAAGCATCAGCAACAACATTAGCTTTCCTCGGATGATATTCTATAGTGCAATCATAATCCTTCAACAACTCAAGCCATCTTTTCTGTCGCATATTCAATTCTTTCTGACTCAATAAGTATTTTAAACTTTTATGATCAGTGAAAATTTGAAATGTGGTACCATATTAATAATGTCTCCATATCTTTAAGGCAAAAACAACTGCGGAAAGTTCAAGATCATGTGTAGGATAAGACATCTCATATGGTTTAAGTTGGCGAGAAGCGTAAGCAATGACTTTACCATGTTGCATTAAAATACATCCCAAACCTTGATAGGAAGCATCACTATAAACAACAAAACCATCAGTACCTGAAGGAATTGTCAACACTGGAACCGTTGTAAGCCTTTTCTTCAACTCATCAAAACTCTTCTGGCAACTGTCTGTCCATTTGAAACAAACATCCTTTCGCAATAATTTCGTCAATGGAGACGCAATGAGAGAAAAATTCTCAACAAATCTTCTATAATACCCAGCTAAACCCAGAAAACTACGGACTTCTGAAACATTTTTCGGGCTTTCCCATTTAGTCACTGCTTCAACTTTCTTTGGATCAACTTTAATACCATCCCCAGAAACAACATGTCCCAAAAAGATAACTTGATCTAACCAAAATTCACATTTACTGAGTTTTGCATACAATTGTTTCTCTCGTAAAGTTTGCGACACGATTCTCAGATGTTGTTCATGTTCCTCGGTAGATTTTGAGTATATCAGAATATCATCAATAAAGACAATCACAAATTTATCCAAGTATGGCCTGAACACATTATTCATCAATGCCATAAACACGGCAGGTGCATTAGTCAATCCAAAAGGCATCACTAAAAATTCATAATGACCATATCTGGTTCTAAAAGCTGTTTTTGGTATATCATTCTCTACAATTTTCAACTGATGATACCCTGACATCAGATCAATCTTGAGAAAACTCTAGCACCCTGCAACTGATCAAATAAATCATCTATCCTGGGTAAAGGATATTTATTCTTCACCATCACTCGATTCAACTGTCGATAATCTATACACAATCTCAAAGTGTCATCCTTCTTTTTAACAAACAATACTGGTGCGCCCCATGGTGAAACACTTGGTCTAATGTATCCTTTATCAAGTAGCTCTTGTAATTGTTTCTTTAATTCTTGTAACTCAATGGGTGCCATTCTATAAGGAGGAATAGAAATTGGTGTTGTACCCGGTTGTAATTCGATTGTGAACTTTATATCTCTATCTAGAGGTAACCCTGACAAATCATCTGGAAACACATCCGGATATTCTCTAACTACTGGAATGTCTTCAATTTTCAAACCACATAATCTAGTGTCTACAACATGAGCTAAGTAGCATTCACAACCCTTTCTTAATCATTTTGAATGTTGTAGATGCAAATATTATACAAGCAGACAAAACTTCCATTTCCCCTTTAAATATTATCTGTGTCTGATCCGGTAGTTCCAACACTATTTTTTAGTAAAACAATCCAGTTTAGCATGATATTCAGTTAACCAGTCCATACCCAGAATCACATCAAAATCCTTTAACGGCATAACAAGTAATGTAGCATGTAATTCAGAATTCCCAATGAAAAGTTCACAATCACGAAACACAGTATTTACAATAGATACACTCGCTCTCATCGGAGTTCGAACAAGTAAATCATAGTCCAATATTTCTGGTTTATAGTTCAAGAGTGATGCAAATGATTGTGACACAAATGAATGCGTTGTTCCTGGGTCAAATAAAGCATAAGTATTTATACCAGAAATGGAAAGATTACTAGTTATCACAGTTGGAGTAACTTTAGTGTCTTCCTTTGTTATAGCAAAAACTCAAGCCTGAGTTTGTTGTCTACTACCTTGGCTTTCATCTGCACTCATTTCTCTGCCTGTACCAAATCTTCCACGACCTCGACCTCTGTTAGGATTAAAACCACCAAATCTAGTTTGTTCAACTGTGTTTTCTTCACGTGGTTTTGGGCATTTCCTTACAATGTGACCAGGTTCCCCATATCTAAAACATTTCCCAGTAAGCAGTCTACACTCTCCATAATGATTTTTCCCACAATGAACACAAGTGACAACTGATGATGAAGAACCAGAACCCTTACTAGCTGATGTCATGCCTCCGAAATTGCCACCTTTAGAACTATTGGAGAAACTCTTTTGTGTAGATTGAGTAAACTCTTTTTTTTTTTATTTTTGAATCCTCCAGTTTCATCACCCTGTCTCTTCTTATTGTATTGAAAGTTTTTTTTTTGATTCACTTTCCAATTTCTCAAAGACGATCGTTCATGAGCTTTCAACTTACTATAAGACTCCAAATCTGAAAGTGTAATACGGTTTGAATACCAAATCAAGTCCAAATCAAATCTATTGCATTTCTTCTTTTTCTCGTAGCTATCATATGTGGGGCATAATGAGAAAGCCGACAAAACAATACTTCATACTCGAACCGATTGATTCCCTGTTTTGACCTCAAGAAATTCTTTTTCTTTCTCGATCCTCGAAACCTCTCGCGATATGCATCATGAAATTCCCTTAAAAAATCATCCCAAGTCAATACAGAGGTTGTGTAGTGTTATTAGGTATAGTCTCCCCCAATCATAAGCATCTCCTCAAGAAGTGACACTGCATAATCAAAATTTTCATCCTGAGTACATTTCATCAAATTTAACCCTCTCGGTCCGTTTCAACCAAGTTTACGCCCTTCACGGACCTGTGGTCTTTGGTAAAATCAACAACTCCCATATTTCTTAGTTTATCATACCTTCGTTCACATGGTTCGGGAGGGTTTACGAGGTTGATATTGTGGATACATAAAATGAGCAGTATTCCATGTGCATGATCTTTGAGATGGATGAGATGAATGTGACCCTGCTCTGCTCTTCCTTCTCCTCCATGAACATTTTGCTCATCATTTTCAACATGCGGTTCTTGATGTATATCCATTTGCCTAAAATGCAACATAATTATGACTTATGCCAACATATAATATAAAATGAAAATGCACATGTCATGTCATGACCTACAGAACCCCTATCTGGGTTCTGATACCACTAAATTGTAACACCCTTACCCTGTAACATATACTCTTAAAATACAAATACCAACTTAAATGCATTACAACTGCTTTACTTATCAGAGTGCGCATATTTATTATTATTGCAATACAAACACAAACATTGTTCCCAACTGAAAAAATTTTCAACACACATACATAATTTATATTACAAACCATTATAGACCACATTCTTATAAACAAGATCCTAAAATGATATGCAAATGATGAGCTGAGGAAGAATGATTGAAAATTAGCCGGCCGACCTTGGATCCATGCTTCAACTTGTACAAAAGCTTCACATGTCACTTTCACCTACATAATCTAAAAATAGTCAACATTGCAATTGATGAGTTGCAACCTCAATAAGTATAATCAAGTAACAAGTTATTTAACATCACACAAGCACATCATCAACACAATCACAGCATCAATACAAGTACATCATCAATACATCTTACACATTCGATTTGTTTCAGTAATAAATACACAAATGCATATGCTTAGTCTTATTCTTTTACTGTTATGGACCATCCATATCAATATCATCAATACATTTCACATTTCTCACATTCATATCAACATCATCATAATATCACCAAATCAACCATATAATTCACATTAAGAATACAATGGATTAATATTCACAAAAATTGACACATATGGAATTCATTCAAAAACATCAATCATACAATCACATAAGAGTCAAATAACAAATTACAAGATTATACTCACAAGGTGAAGTCCTTATCCCGATTCCTCTAATCAACCTTATTCGCTTCTTTATCGAGATTTTGACCTATAAATATATCAAAAATACATAACCAAATTTAATATCATATACTAATTACTAATGAAGTCATGTATGCCAAAAAGCTTTGGGTCCCGATTCTCTAAAAAGGTCATACATCTTGGATGAACAAAGACCTTTAGGATTAGTATATATAGTAAGATGGGAGATAGCAGAATCAGGAGTACCAAACTTAGTTAAAATATCATTTCTGATATCGCAAATCCTTTTAAGAAGACAGGAACATAGATTTAAGATTTCTAAACAAAAATCAAGAGAAAAGTTGGAAAGAACCTTGGATTTTTGACGAAAAATGATCTTACGGTAAGTTTTTCTTCCTTTCTCCTTCTTTCTTTGATTTGCTTTCTTTCTTCCTCCTTTCTTTTGAAACTTCCAGACCCCCAATAATGATAACATGGCTGCCCTTTAGTCTTACTAAGAGAGCAATAATGCAAATTTTCCAAAAATTGCACTTTAGCCCCTAAAGTGTGTTTAAAGTGCATGTTGACCCCTCAACTTATGATTAACAATTAATTACATATGCATATATTTAAAAATATATACTCAACATATATTGGTACTTTTTACACTCAAATAAATTAATTGATGTAATAAAATAAAGCTTAATATATTTATTACCTGATTTCTTTAAATAGTGCACAAGTAGTAACCTAGCATAATTAAGCTAAAAATTGACATATCAAGATTATTCATGTATTCTAATGTCAATATGAAATATTAAGATGCATGTAATTATGTTTATGAATGGTAAATCATGTAAATAAATATGAAAAGTTTCGGGTTATGATAGCGACGGTGGGGCATAGGGAGTTAAAATGGTCGGGGAACTACTCTACTGTTCCCATTAGGCCCCCGTCCAATTTTTTCTGTTACTTTCATAATGAGTATGGGCACACCACCAAGGAATGTAGGCACTTGAGGAATGAGATCGAGCGCATGATGAGAAAAGGCTGGTTGTAGAACTGGGTTAAGCAAGAGCATGAGCTACGGCCAAGGTCAGATAGAAGTTCTAATAGGCAAGAAAGGCCTGTGGAGGACAAACAAGATCGTTCCTCGACCAAGCCGGCTCCATCCAGAGGAACAATTCATATGATCGTAGGAGGACCTACGGATGGGGACTCAAATCGAGCGCGGAAGGCGTACACCAGAAGTTCGGGAGAGGTGCTCAGTATCGGGGAAAAAAGGAAGGCCTGGAAATATCCTTTGGGCCGAAAGATGAACATGTGTCCATTGCGCATAACGATGCTATGGTGATCACAACGACCATAGCAAATTACGAGGTAGCCAGGGCTATAGTGGATACCGGAAGCTCAATCAATGTATTATTTCATGAAGCCTACTTAAGGATGGAGTGAAATGGAGATCAAGCCGGTGGAGACCGCCTTGTTCGGCTTTGGAGGAGGAATGGTGGATCCACTGGACAGTCACCTTGCCTATGTCTCTAGGAGATCTCCCATGCAAAAACACGGATGGTAACTTTTCTTGTTGTGGACTCTTACTCCACTTACAATGTTATAATTGGTAGACCTGCCCTTAATTCTTTTCAAGCTATTGTATCCACATTCCACATGAAGCTCAAGTTTGTGGTAGGGGATGGGATAGGTGAAGTATTAGTAAATGCACAGGTGGCAAGAAAATGTTACGTTGAGGCAGTAAGGAAGGGAGAGCAGAAGAAATCCAAAAGAAAGGTGGTAGAAATGGACAAGGAAACCAAGCCCATTAAAATAGGAAAAAAAGAAAAGAAGAAAGATCCGGACCGCCGATTAATCGCCCTGAAGAAGAGTTGATGATGGTAGAGCTAACCCCTGGAGATCCGTCGAAGGTGGTCAAAATAGGAACTAAACTAGGATCCGTGCTAACCGAAGGGATAATGGGCTTCCTAAGAGAGAACATAGATGTCTTCGCTTGGTCATCAGAGGACCTGCAAGGGGTCGACCCCAGCATGGTAGAGCATCATTTAAACGTGGACTCTTTAGTGAGACTGTCAAAAGCAAAGAAAGAGGCCATTTGGGTATGAGAAGGATCGGATCATTCAAGAAGAGGTGGATAAATTGCTAAAAGCGGGACATATAAGGAAATCCAATTCCCTGAATGGGTCTCTAACGCGTGCTGCGCCCAAAGGGTGAAAAGTTCGGGATGTGTATCGACTTGAGACCTCAATAAGGCTTGTCCCAAAGATCATTACCCACTACCCTGAATTGATCAATTGGTGGATTCAACGGCGGGATATGAACTGCTAATCATGATGGATGCATATCAAGGTTATCATCAGATCAGGTTGGCCGAGGAAGATCAGAAAAGTGTGAGCTTCATCACTTACTAGGGAACTTATTGTTATGTAGTTATGCCATTCGGGCTAAAAAATGTCGGGGCTACTTATCAGAGGTTGATGGACAGAGTGTTCAAGAGCCAGTTGGGCCACAACATGGAGGTCTATGTTGACGACATGTTGGTAAAAAGTAGGAAGGAGAAGGATCATATAACAGATTTGGGAGAGACGTTTGTAGCATTGAGGAGGTTTGGAATGAAGCTAAACCCGGCTAAATGCTCGTCTTCGGTGTCAGTCCGAAAGTTCCTCAATTTCATGGTTACGAAAAAGGCATCGAAGTGAATCCTGAGAAAGTAAGGGCTGTAGTAGAAATGGAATCACCCACGAACATCGGCAAGGTACAACAACTCACGGGGCGTATAGCAACATTAAACCGTATCATCTCTAGATCAGCAGAGCAGAGTCTCCCTTTCTTCAAGGTGTTAAGAAAGGCCAAAAATTTTGAATGGACACCCGAATGCGAACAAGCCTTTAGGGAATTGAAAGCTTGTTTAGTGGCGCTTCCGTTGCTTACCAAACCGAGCCGAGGTGAGGAATTGTATCTATACCTTTCCATAGGAATGGGGGCGGTCATCTCTGTTTTATTAAGATCGGAGGGAAATAAGCAAATTTCGATTTATTATGTCAGTAAGGTCTTGCAAGGGGCGGAAACAAGATATTCAGAAATAGAAAAAGGAGGGTTGGGTCTAGTGACGGCTACTCGTGAATTAAGGCCATATTTCTTGTCACACAAGGTAATGGTGCTTACTAATATGCCTTTAGGGCATATTATGGGGAAACCAGAAGTATCGGGTCGCATGATAAAGTGGGCTATAGAAGTGGGGGAGTTCGACTTGGAGTATAGGCCTAGAGTGGCAATCAAGGCGCAAGCTCTAGCGGATTTTTTGCAAGAAATGGCAACAGAGCCGAGCACATCAATACAAGTCCAGTTATTGCACGTGGGCTTCCGCTTCAATTGGGGGAAGCGGTGCGGGGATTGTCCTAACCAATCCATCCGGGGAAGATCTGGAGTTTGCGATTAAGTTCGGATTCAAAGCCTTAAATAACGAGACCGAATATGAAGCTTTGGTTAGAGGACTCAAAATGGCATTAGATCTGGGCGTCAGGGCTGTAATAGCATACTCCGATTCGATGTTGGTAACGAATCAAGTCGGGGGGAACTTCGATATCAAAGAAGATAGAATGAGGAGGTATGTAGGAGTGGTGGCAGAGCTGGTAAATGTTTTTGATAAATTTGAGTTGCTACAAGTACCCAGGGAAGAGAACACAAAGGTATATCATCTTTCGAAAGTGACTAGTTCAGCTCAGGAAGGTGAATCACGAAACATAATGGTTTTGACAGATAGCCTGCCCAGCATCGGTGCCGAGATTACGGAAATAAGTGAAGGGGATGACTGGAGAGCTGATCTCCACAAGTACTTAAGCGCGAACGACCTACCTGAGAATAAGAGAAAGGCAGAGTGACTAAAAGCATGAGTTGTGCGATTTCGGTTAATCGGAGGGCTGTTGTATAAAAAGGCGTTCTCTTTACCATATCTGAGATGCTTATCAGAAGAGGAGGGTAATTATGTGCTGAGGGAAATACACGAGGGTGCATGTGGAGCTTACATCGGGGGAATGGCTTTAGCCAAGAAGGTTGTCCGAGCTGGATATTTTTGGCCCAAATGGAAGGAGGCAGCCGAGGAGATGGTAAGGAAATGTGATAGTTGCCAAAGACATAGTTCATTGATACATCAGCCAACAGAACTGTTAGGGGTTATGAGCTTGTCGTGCGCTTTCGCGAAATGGGGATAGACATTGTGGGACCTTTCCCAAGGGCAACAAGACAGAGAAAAATTTTAATGGTAGCCATGGATTACTTTAGCAAATGGGTGGAGGCAGAACCCGTGGCCAGAATATCCGAGTCGCAAATTAGAAGTTTCATCTGGAAAAATTTGGTTAGCAGGTATGGGTGGCCGAGAGATATGATATCGGATAACGAAACTCAGTTTCAGGGCAGGAAGATCAGAAAATGGTTAGCAGAGATGAAATTCAGGCAGCATTTTACTTCCGTAGCCCACCCTCAAGCAAATGGGCAGGTAGAGATCACGAACCAATCTATTGTCAAAGGAATCAAGGCAAGGCTGGAAAGAGCTGGAGGATGATGGGTGGACGAGCTGCATTCAGTATTATGGTCTCATCGCACTACTCCCAATGAGGCAATGGGAGAAACCCCATTCAGTTTGGTATATGGAACTGAAGCTGTCATACCTGTAGAGATCGGCATGGAAAGTCACCGCATCCAGAACTTTGAGGAAGAACTCTATACAGAACTATTAAGGGAGGCGTTGGACCAGGTTGAGGAAAGAAGAGAGCAGGCGTATCTAAAGATGGAAGCTAGCAAAAGTTTGTTAAAAGCCACTTATGATAGGAAAGTAAGAAAGAGGAGTTTCAAAGTGGGAGACCTGATCTTAAGACAAGCAGACGCCTTGAAGCCAGTACGAAAGCTAGAAGCAAATTGGGAAGGGCCTTACAAGGTCACTAAGGTAATTGCTAAGGGAGCTTATGAATTGGAAGATATGAAGGGCACTAAAATACCTAGGCCCTGGAATGTATGTCATTTAAGGAAATTTTATGTATGATTCACTGGTCTGAACACAATCGATGTTTTTGGCAGCTATATAAATTGTTTCTAGGTCTAGCTCAAACCCCTGGGAGGCCGAGCTCAGCTCGTACCATCTCAGGTCCCTTGGGGAAATTCTAATTTCTGAGGGTTAAACAAGCTCAAACCCCTGAGAGGCCGAGCTCAGCTCGTACCATCTCAGGTCCCTTGGGGAAACTAATCTCCGAGGGTTAAACAAGCTCAAACCCCTGAGAGGACGAGCTCAGCTCGTACCATCTCAGGTCCCTTGGGGAAACTAATCTCCGAGGGTTAAACAAGCTCAAACCCCTGAGAGGCCGAGCTTAGCTCGTACCATCTCAGGTCCCTTGGGGAAATTCTAATCTCCAAGGGTTAAACAAGCTCAAACCCCTGAGAGGCCGAGCTCAGCTCGTACCATCTCAGGTCCCTTGGGGAAACTAATTTCCGATGGTTAAACAAGCTCAAACCCCTGAGAGGTCGAGCTCAGCTCGTACCATCTCAGGTCTCTTGGGGAAACTAATCTCTGAGGGTTAAACAAGCTCAAACCCCTGAGAGACCGAGCTGAGCTCATACCATCTCAGGTCCCTTAGGGAAATTAATCTTCGAGGGTTAAGCTCAATCCCATGGGAGGCCGATCTAATGAGCTCAAATTAATTCATCCCATGGTGTCGAGCTGAACTCGGCCATCCAGGGATCAAATGAGCTCAATCCATCCCATGATGCCGAGCTGAACTCGATCGTATTGGGTGAAATCCCTTGGGAAAAATTTCATTCCCAAGGGTCGACCGAGCTCTAAAGCCCTTTCTAGATTTTCACAAAGGCAGACACAAAGTTGAGCTGACGATCTAACACGACTCACAACAAAATTATCTAGCTAAAAAGAAGCGTAAATACATCATTCATTAGCAAAAAGCGTAATTACATAGATTTAAGGGACAAAAGCATAATTACAACAGCCCTGGATACTCTAGGGCATTACATCCTCCTGGTCATTTATACTAGGGGGGAAGAGTCAGGTGTTCCATCACTATCACTACTTAGAGTCTGGAGGGCAGGGTGAGCAGTGATAGGTTGGACTTGCAGGGGGACATGCTGAGGAAGAACCGAGGCTGAGCTGCTGGGAAGATCTCCCGATACAGGGTTAGCTTGAGCCTCAGAGGGCAACTCTTTGATAGCCTCCTTAAGATCTGGTACCTCCAGGGTGAAGCCCTTAGCCTGGGCCCTCTTGGCCATTATAAGCAAGCCCTGCTCCAAATATGGGAGAGCTGCATCTGCCACCTGGTCGAGATACTCGTCGGACTCAAGAAACTTCTCCTTCTCAGTAGCCCACTCAGCCTTGCCTGCCTCATATCCGAAAACCCTCCCCTCTTCCCTAGCTCGGGGGATCTCTTCTTCAGCCTTCAGAGCCTTCTCTTCCAGAAGCTTGACCTTGGTTTCGGAAGTAGCTAGCTGAGCCTTCAAGGTCTGGATCTCTGTAGAGGCATTCTAAAGTTTTGTATCCAGTGTAGTGGCGCGAGAGGAGATCTGATCAAACTTGTGCTACAAGATTTCATTGGCTCAACGAAGCTCTGTCGCATCGGTCAGACCTACGCGGGCATCTCGAAAAATCGAGCCCATGGTCAAGATCATCTGCGAAACCAGAGGCGTAAGCAAGCGGAATTAAGTTGTGATTTAAATTATGTAGTTTAAAAATTCATTACCCGAGATGCATGATGGGCCATATCACGAATACGGACTTGTATGTCCGCATTCCCAGAGCTCATTGATGAACGGGGGTAACTAGGTTCTCCACCCAAGTAGCATTGAGCTCGGGGACTATGATGTTGAGAGGGGAGTCCCCTTCTCCGGTAGGAAGATCTGCCAGATTCAGACGTGGCCTAATAGGATGCGGTCCTGAGCTAGAGGCGTGTAGGTCCCAAGGGGTGTAAGTGTAAGGTTTAGAAGGGGGGGTTGAATAAACCTTACCAAATTTTCGATTTAGTCCTTTTTAAATATACAGAGTTGATTCTACACAGCTGTGTCCTTGATGGACAATTAATTTAGTCAATCAAGAGAGTTAGTCTCTCAATGACTCAATCGAGTGTTGATGGAATAACTCACCGTTGATTCTAAATTAACTCAACTTGTGGTTTTGTTTTTCAATGGAAGACTTAACACCCTTAAGTTTGATTAAGCAAGAGTTTAGTGCTAGGTTTAGTACTAGTATTATCAAGTGGATAGCAAATTTATCACAGATATAAGCATTTAAAAATGCGAGAATTAAAGTCTTTGAAATGTAAATGACACAATGAAATTTTTATAGAGGTTCGAAGATGGGGTAATTCTTCTACTACTCTCTTCTCCAACTCCTGGAGGAATCCACTAGGTAATGATCGATTTACAAAGTGGTAACAGTCCGGATACAAGTCTTGATCACACAAATGACTTGATCCTTTGGGACTCGATGAGACGCCTTGATCACTCACCGGCTCTTACGACTCGGCTTCTTCACGGGGCGGTTGCCTTGCTACTACAGCTCACTTGCTCAAGCTCTTTGGATTTGATCACGAAGCCCTCCAAAAACTTAAGACTTGGTTCGACCTTGAACCTTCCTACAATCCTTTAGGGAATGTAGACCCCTTTTCTTCAAAAGTTTCCTCTTCAACCGATTGAAGTTCTCTTTCCTTCACAGTGAGTGTTGGATTGATGTACTTCGTAATGTAGGCTTGAGGATTAATCTTGAATGATTTGAGAGTATTTCTGGTTACACTTTGATTGATTTCTTGAATGTTCGTGGTTCGTATTTTTCTCGTAGTCATTCCTCAGCCTTTTATAGTGATCTTTCAAAAATTTGCCCGTTGAAGAGATAGGCTTATTTTGAAAAGTCACTTGCGATCGTTGGCTTGTCTTGTTGCGATCCTTGGAATTGCCATTTCCTCGTATGAATTGTTCTTTCACCTTTTCGTGAGTTCGACACGGTGTAGTGCTTCCCATTGGTTTATTCCTTTTGCACGCTTAGGGGACCGAGCACTCAGAGAAAGGTGGTATGGAGATATTACTTGTTTAAGTAAATCTCTTGATTTACGTACAACGGATCTTTTCAGCTTATCTCGACTTGACCGCATTTCCTTGCTTTCCCCAGGTGACTTAGAGTCGCTTCCAATCATGGATGACTCTTCCGTCACTTCAACTTGAGACTTGGCTTTTCTCGAGTTGACTTGACCGATACTCCACTTAGCCGCATCTCATCTCAAATCTTCTTGAGAGTTCCCGTCTACTCTTCTTTGCCATACTCTCACTCTCTCACACAGAGTCTTCCTTCCGTCTTGATTGTCTTCTTGCATGTTAGGGCGTGGCGACTTAACTCACTTGGCCAGCTCTAATTGTTACAATGCATTTCTACAAAAGAATTGGGGTGCCAACTTTCTATTCTAAGTTTTACATGGCATTCATCAAAATCTAAACAATAAAATTCCTAACAAGCGGCGTGGCGGACCTTTTTCTTTGATGGATCGAGTTTTGGATGATGAGGAAAAGGTGCGCGAGAGGCACAGGGCGTGGTCGAGGCGGACAATGTATGGGAAGCAGGTGGAACTTGCTCTCGTGGAGTACTTGTCAGAGGAATGTGACCTTCCCCCTCAGGATGAATAGGTTGACCGGAAGACTTCCGGGTGTCAGCCCTTGCTGCAAGGCGCTCTGCCATCAATTGCTCTGCAAAGAAAAAGGGGATGAGTTAGCACGGGTAAATAAAGAAAAAAAAGGGGGGAACAGTTGAGCAATATATACCTAGGTCTTGGGGAAGGTCTACCGCCTTTGGACTCAAGTGGAAATGATATAATAAAGTCCACGAATTGACCAAGAGTTGGGCGTGATAGGGATTCGTGTTAAAACACCAAGCTAGAGAAAGAATAACCGGAGTGGGTTTCCCACCCGACCTTGATGGGGAAGATCATCAATCCAACGAGTGGGGAAGGCCCAGGGCTGGGGAGAAGAAATATAGAAAAATCTCTTTTTCCAGTTCTTATTAGATGAAGGGGTGCCATCTATAAATTTGGCCAAGCCTCTGCTGGTGAAGTAGAAGAACCCAGGAGTGCTCGAAGTCTTGGCTTGGTAAAAGGTCCTCCAGAGCTGGGGGGTGGGCTTTCTCGAGAATGTTGGATTATCATGGAAAAACTAACTAGCAGCCTAAGAGAGTTGGGGACTAGTTGAGTAAGGGGGATACCAAAACTACGGGAGACCCGACATAGTAGGTCGGGAACAGGGAAGCGTAGCCCTGCCTCAAGTTGTTCAACAAAAAAAATGGCAAAGCCCGATGGAGGGTTGTAGGGAACGTCTGTAAGCCCGGGAAGGCGCAGCTCATACTCCTCTGGAATACCAGCGTTTATTTGAGGTTATGTCCGAAAGGGTGCTATAAATATTAGGCCGAGCTGGGTTGTTACTAGAGGAGGCCATTTTTATAAGAGGGGGAAAATGGGTGAAAAAATCGATTAATAGGTCGCGGTCCGGAAGAGAAGGGCGAAAGGTGCAAGGAAGGGAAGATGGGAGCATGCGAATGAATTAGAGGGTGTATATACGTGTATATATATAATAATATATATAATATTAGTAATAATAAAATTTATAAAGAAGTGATAGAAAAAAGAAAAAGGGAGAAAGTAATAGTCAAAACTTACTTGATCGGCTGGCCATAAAAACTCCGAGGGTGGTGAAATGAGGAAAGGAATTTTTCCTAGAGTGGTGATGGAAGAAATGGGAGTTGCAGGGAGCTTGAGAAGTTGCAAAAATGGTGAAAGGAATAAAGGAGAGGGTTGGGGGTAGTTATAAGGGGAAGGAAGATGATGAAAGGTGGGTTGATGAAGAGCGTTAGATGATAAGCAGGTGGACGGTTGGGGAGAAGAGAGAGAGTGAAGGGACGTTTGAAGCGACAAAATTAAATGTGTGTCAGGCGCGGGAATCGAAGAGGAATTTTGAAATTCAAAAACATAATTACTCCAGCTCGGTCATAGGGAGATATGGTGTTCACAAGACCTGACATTTTATACTCACCTAGTTTAGATCTATGCTCAAACTAGGAGAGTAGGGGGACTAGTTGATTCGGTACATTAAAGGGAGACCTGGTATTTTATACTCACCTAGTTTAGATCTATGCTCAAACTAGGAGAGTAGGGGGACTAGTTGATTCGGTACATTAAAGGGAGACCTGGTATTTTATACTCACATAGTTTAGATCTATGCTCAAACTAGGAGAGTAGGGGACTAGTTGATTCGGCATGTCTAAGAGCATACAAAAGAAGCGATCTTGTTACAAGTACAAGATAACGACTGAGCTGAACCATAATTACAAGATATGAAGTAAACCTAGATCAAAAGCGTCTTGGTCGACCTAATTAGTCGCATAGGAATTTAGCCGACCTGATTTGGATTATAGGAGTGGCCAACCTGAGAAAGTAATAGGACATATGGCCGAGCTGATAGAAAGATGATAAGGCATATGGCCGACCTGACAGAGAGTAACTAGGAGATATGGCCGACCTGACAGAGAGTAACTAGGAGATACAACCGACCTGACAGAGAGTAACTAGGAGATATTGTTGACCTTACAAAGAGTAACTAGGAGATATGACCGAGCTGACAGATAGTAACGAGGAGATACGGCCAAGCTGACAGAGAGTTACTAAGAGATACAATTGACTTGACTGGAAATACTAAAGCTTCGATCGACCTGACAGGAAGTTACTAAAAGATGTGAATGACCTGACATGAATTTATTAAAGTGTCAGGTCCTACCTGCAAGCATTAAATGTCCCGCGAGGAAGACCTGACAAGGAATTAATATCCTAAAAAGTTGATTCGACAGGAAGTAACTATCCCCAGGGCCTACCTGACGGATGTGACTAGTTCTTTTTGTCGACCTAACACAATTTTCCACCTTGTTTTGACTCCCAATCCAGATTGGACACGTGGACATCAAGGACAAAATGGGTTGGGTATAAAAGGAGAAGAAGGTGAGAAATGAAAGGATCTTGGCATTTTTATTCAACTTTTATATTTTATACACTTTTTTTTTACTCTCTTCCCTTTACTGACTTGATCGTCGGAGTGCTTATGCCGGAGTTCTCTCCGGTTAGTCTTTTGCAGGCTAGCTGAGGATCAAGTTGGATTCTTGAGAAGATCTCGCCATCAGAGGCCTTTTCACAACCTTTTCCATTGAATGTTTAATAATGAGTTTTCCTTGTGAACAAGATTCACAGAAATAATCTTTGGATATCAACATTTTTGTACCTTTCAATGGATGTCCATTGGTATGCTCAACAATCTTACGCATTATAGTAGTTTCTGGGTGTCCTAAGCGATCATGCCATAACCCAAATATATCATGATTTACCAGCTTCCAGGGCATGGTGGCTTAGGATTCATAGGCTTTAATTGGGATATAATACAATCCAGAAATTGTCGCTTCAAATTTCTCATGGACATTCTTCTTGCCTATTTTATAGGATGTGATATATAGACACTCTTTATCATGGTAATTTAGTGTCTTCAAATGATATTCATTATCACGTACATCTTTAAAACTTAGTAGATTTCTTTTTGATCTACTAGATAATAATGTATCTTCAATCTGTATGATTGTACCATTAAGCAATATTAATGTTGCATTCCCGGAGCCATCAATAATCTCAACGGGACCAGATATAGTTATAACTTGTGCCTTGCACAGTTTACACTCGAGAAATATGATTTACTCGTTAATATTGAGTGTTTGTTGTTGCACTGTCAAGTAGACAATAGTCTTTCTTCTCGGTGTTTCCCATATACACCTAATATAACATTATTTAATTAATATTATACAATTATCTTTATAATTTCATATATAGAAAGAAAAAAATTTGATCATTGTGAAACTATTAAATAATAACATCGAGGCACAACAAAATTTAAACATAAAAATTTATTCGATAACATAGACATACATAAGCATCTAACTATTACATGTTAAAAATAATTGCCCATGCTAACAAAGGAAAAACAATGAGGATAAAAAGTTTAATCATAAGCCGAAAGTGCTCTGGAGGATATTCCCAAACAAAAAGTAAGATAATGTTCAAGAAGACCAATGTAATGAGATAAGCTATAATTAAGTTAACCATTTTCTTGGAATGAATGAAATGTGAAGTTTTTAGAGAGATGAGAGAATATGTATGAATTTGTTGAATGAAATGTTGGTATATTTATAGATAAAAACTACTATTCATAGTTGTTACATTACCGTTGGGGGGGAGAAATTTTGAATGTGAAATTTGTGAATGATTTAGTGGAATTATAATGATATTTTGTGATTGAATTATAAACTCAAATACTGTGATAAAAATATCATTCATATAAAAAGGTTCAACCCGGAAATATATCTTCCCGGGAAAATACATATAAGCACAATCAAAACATTCTTACTCCTACAATACCAACTGAATTGCATGAAATATTTTAGAAATTAATTTAAAGCATAGATATCATTGCTTATATATTTTCATCCCCAATCAAGTGATCAATCCTTCCTTCTGGATGCTCAAAGAAATCAGCCACATCCAGATGTGTAATATCCACATTCATGTTATCAAAATTATCATCTTCAGGATAATCAGAAGTGAAATTCGCTTCAGCATTTTTATCTTTCTTGCGAAGTGATGCTTGATAAAGCTCCACTAAATGTTTGGCCGCATGACAAGTATGTGACCAATGACCTTTTATTCCGCATCGGTAACACTTCTCTCCGCCATTCTCTGGATTTATCACTTTCTCTTTTCCTTTCTTATCATTTATGTTCCACTTCAGATGGTTACTTGTATTTTCGTGATTTGAATTATTCTGACTGCCACGATTATATGGAGTAAACCTTCCACGACCACAGCCACGACCTCGACCACGACCTCTTCCACGACCTCTTGAATTATTGAAATTTTGAGTTCTAGTCGCATTCACTTCAGGGAATGGAGTAGAACCAGTAGGCTGGGATTCATGATTTTTTATCAGTAATTCATTATTTTGTTCGGCCACAAGAAGGCACGAAATCAAGTCAGAATACTTTCTGAAACCTTTTTCTTGGTATTGCTGCTGCAGGAAGAAAACCCAAAGCATGAAAAGTAGAAAGTGTCTTTTCAATCATGTCTCCATCCGTAATACTTTCTCCACATTATTTCAATTTTGAAGAAATTTTAAATAACATGGAATTATACTCACTTACGGATTTGAAATTTTGAAACCTCAATTTTATCCAGTCATATCGGGCCTTTAGAAGTATAACCAACTTCAGGTGGTCGTATATTTCCTTCAAATTTTTCCAAAGGATAGATGGATCTTTCACTGTAAGGTATTCAATTTTTAAATTTTCATCCAGATGATGACGGAGAAAAATCATAGCCTTAGCTTTATCTTGTGCAGATGCACTATTTCCTTCTTTGATAGTATCACTCAAACCTTTAGCGTCTAGATAAATTTCAGCATCTAAAGCCCATAACATATATATTTTTCCAGCAATATCAAGAGCAATAAAATCGAGTTTTGCTAGGTTAGTCATAATGAAATTTCAAATTAACAAAATAATATAACTTACCACACTCACCAAAAACCTTAAAGATCGGCTAGAGACTCGTGCTGATAGCGTGTTATGGAACAACAATTTAAGAACACAAGAGAATTATTATAGAACTATCAAAATATTAAGAAATAAATATTAGAGAGATAATAATATTGTAGAGAGAAAGTAATTCTTTCTATTTCTCTTTGATATTGTTGTGTGTATTAAAAATTATGACATATTTATAGCCAAAATTCACCTACCAAATTTATGTAGTAGTTGCACATGTGAAAAGAATTTTCAACATTAGACTACAAATATTTTGCTAAAGTCCATATTGTAAAATTCAAGATTGTACAATTTATTATAGCATTACGGATATTTTACGTACTTTCTTAACACGCAACTCTTTTAGGGATGACAAGGGGGGAGTCGGCCCATTTTTCCCCACATTAAATAAATTTAAATAAAAAAAGGAAAAGATATTTATTTTTAATATATGTCAAATATTCTTTACAAAATTATTATTTTTAATTTATAAATATTAGATATAATACTAAAAGATAATATTATATTATAATATATATTATATATGTAAAATATATGTTAAATATATTAAAAATAATATACGTGGGGCGGGTACCCGTGAGGCGGAAGTGATACCGCCATACGCAGCTCCACTCCGCCTTGTGACCCGCGGCGGGGCGACCCAAACGGGGCGGGAACCCGCGAGTCGGGTCGAAATTATCATCCCTAAAATCTTCACAAAGCTTAGAATTTTGACAAAATATACAAGAGCGTCTCTGTATCTAATTGTTTAAGAGTGATGAGACAGATCCATATCCAAAATTCGATGGCATTTTTATAATTTTAGGAGGTGAAACAACATTATTAGAGCACAATGATATTTTTGTAGTATTAGGTATAATATTTCTAGGGGACTGGCAATTTTGTAATGATATGTGATGACACAAGATTATTTTAAACTAAAAGAATATTGCTTTTTATTTTTTAAAAAATTACTTTTACTCTGAAAAGTATATACATTTTTTAATTTCTTTTGGGTTGTGGCAATTTTTTGTATTATTAGGTTGTAACATAGTACTATTTTAGACTAAGAAAGTGTTACTTTTTATTAAAACAAAGTAATCATGTACTCTGAAAAATACATGTTTTCAAATTAACAAAACTGATTATTTTATTTGCAAAAGTTATATACAACCTGTAATATCGCTTTTTATTTAAAAAAATTATCACTTTTAATCTAAAAAGGTAAATGTTTTCAAACTAACAAAATTACATTAGTAACTCCCGTGACATATTATCACTTTAGACTCAAAAATTACCACTTTTATTTTGAAAAATTTATTTTTTCAAAGTAGCAAAACTGCTAATTTTACTTGCAAAGTTACATACAATTAACCTTGTTTAACAGTATCATTTGTATTAAAAAAAAGTACCATTTTACTCTAAAAAATATATGATTTCAAAGTAACAAAACTGGTAACAATAGTTTCTTTGAAATGTGCTAGTTTTCCATCTAAAATAAGTATTTTCCTGAAAATATTGCCAAATTGAAAGAATAAACGGAAAATTACTAGCTTGCCCCTTATCACAGGGTCCCCCAAATCATGGGATGCGGAGGGGACTAAAGTAGTGCGGGAGTTGAGTAATCCTCGTGGGACTTAGTCTTCTTTGGAGCTAGAAGGTTTCTTGTAAGTTTGTAGTCCTTATGGACTTAGTCTTCTCAGAAGGAGTGAGGTATCTTTGATATCTTTCTCTCTCTAGGAGGCAAGAGTCATCCTTTACTTATTTTAGTCATCGGGGGGATGGATTTCTCATTTAGACTATGCTAGTACTTAGTCTATTGGAAACTTCTATATTTCTTCTAACTCCTTGGAAGGAGGACTAGTGATGTGAGTATTTCATTTGGAGGGCTTACCACTAAGTGGATTAGCTGATAAGGGAGGTCGACTAAAATATCTTATATTTGAGGGTCGAGTGCCAGACATATGAACTAGGTACTGAGATCCTGAGTTGGGTTAAACTAATGTAGCCTATCAAGAACCAGACAAGGAGGTCGGGATGTGGGGGCTTCCCCTATCTTGCGAATTGCGGAATAGGAATGTCTCTGCTCTAGTTGATTCCAACACCATTGATTGAGTGATTTATCCATTTGACTTGTTTCTATGGGAGCAAGTAGTTGTTGTCACTTCGTAAAGGATGGTTTCTCTTTTGTGCTTCTTTAGTTCCCACTTGGTATTTAGGGATTTCCTTGAGGTCTCTTGGACCTTCTTCTATAGACTAGTTGGGCATTTTTGACCTTCAATGATAGGGAATAATGCTTATAGTGTTCTTATGATGTTTATTTTTCCCATTGAGTTGATGAACTTATTATACCCATAAATGACATAGATATTTTTCGTTGAACAAGATTTACTTCTTTAACTATATATTGGGGTAACACGAGTAGCCAAGTAGGTCCTAGTCCATCCCTTAAGAATTTTATTTTGTAGCCAGCTCCTCTAACCATTTTCTTTGAGCTAGTTGTTCAACTTTGTAAATGTCCATTTTCATTTTTTATATTATATTGGATCTATATTTTAAAAAAATAAAAAAAAATTATATTGGAGGATTATACATTTGAATATTGTGTTTTTGAGATAATTAATTGCGAGTAATATACATTATTTCGAACAAACATATATAAATGAACATTTGCCATAGATTAATACTTTCTAATAGATTTATTATTTCACTAAGAAATTCTAGGTGTAGTCCCCCAACCCTCATCTTCCTCACTCTAGTTGATATGGTAATAATTTCTTTATTAATATATATATATATATATATATATATATATATATATATATAGGGAGGAGATCATGTGAGACCATAGCTATAGGTAAGAACATAAGACCACATCCATACCATCCAACAAAATAAATAGAAGACTAGGATTTAATGGAATTTTGCAGTATTAAAAAAATAGGGGGGCCGATCAGGGGTAAAAATGGAACATCATGTTTTGCCAAAATAACTGATTACTAGAAATTAGGGAAATGAGATCTTACTATAGCTAATCACACGTCCATAATCATCCATCTTCTTCCTCATTCATGCCATAACCACGTCAAATTGGACCTGCAAAAATAGAGAAGAAATTCCACATTCATAGTAGTAGAAAACATCAAAATTGAAATCGAGCACCAAATCATAAATCATCAAAACAACATAAACAACAAAAATCGCAATATACGTCAACAAAATCAAGATTGCGATGTCACAAATTCAGAATTCCCACTCCACGATCCATTCGGATCAAGGTAATAATTTAACACCCATTCATGCGAAAAATGTGTGAATCTAATGCATGTAATGTTAAACAATCAAAAAAATTACGTGCACAAAAACGCGGAAATTGATGTGTCATTATAAGAAATATTATGTATGTTTACTATAAGTTACATATAGAGTACTAATTATTTATAACATATTCTCACGTAACAATAATAATTTATTTTACTAATATGTTAATTTAGAATAAGGATATTGCATGTATAGTGTTTTTTATGTGTATATTTAGAACAAAATATTGAAAAATATGAGGATTTGTATAAGAAATCGTATACTTAGTTCGTATTAACGATATGTGTGTATAGTGTTCCAAATTTGTGTGTTTAGTATGTAAAATATGTGTCACATATAATGTATTCTATAATACATTTTTGCCTAATCATAATGCATGTATTGTATGCTTAGAGTAGTCATTATGAACACAATGTGCATTTAATGTGTGTACATATAAGACAAATATTAGAGAGTACGATTTTGCACCATACATTGATGTTTTGTACATATAGTATTGTATATTTGTATGCTTAGAGTAGTCATTATGTACACAATGTGCATTTAAAATGTGTACTTATGACACATATAGTGGAAAATACGATTTTGCACCATACATTATTGTTTTGTATATATAGGGCCTGTTTGTTTATGTTTCCATGACCCATTTTCAGTTTCTGGAGTTGGAAATAGAATTTTGAGAATTTATTGGTTTTCGTGTGGAAATTGGGATTGTGTTTGGATGAATGAATTGAAATGTGTTTTATGTAGGGTTGGAAATGAGATTGTGTTTGGTTTGAGTAGTTTTGAAATATTATTTTATGTATATAATAATTGAAAAGTTGGTAGTGGTGGGGTCCACTTCAATATTTTAATTTGAATATATAATATTATATTTGTAAGATTAAGTTGATGGGTCCCATTATATAGTTATAATTTAAAAATAGTAATATTTTAAGTAGATAAAGTTGATAATGGTGGGTCCCACATATATAATTGGGTTAAAATATGAGAATAGTGAATGATAAGTAATGATGAGTGATGTAGGGTAGTGTATAGGTATGAAAATAGAAATTATAGGTTTGAGATGTTGTTTTATGTGAAAAATAGAAAATGAAAATGATGATTTCCATTGGAAATTTTATGAACAAACATGATTCCACTTTTATGTATAGTTGGAAACTGGAAAGAGGCCATTGGAAACATAAACAAACAAGGCCATAGTATTCCAGATTGGCAAAAACTTGTATAAGACCGTCTTACGGATCCCATTCTGTAAGACGGGTCCCCAACCCGCCCGCGACCCGCCCGCATAAAAAAAAAAAAAAAAAAAAACCGCATCTAATACAAGTCTTGCACACCGGGCCGCCCGCCTTGTTGCCCGCCCGCCGCGACACTACTTGGCCCAACTTGACCCAGTTGGGCGCGAGCCCCACCCAATGGTTGGATCCTCTTACTTAAAAATTAAGAAATTTGCACCAGCTGGGAATTGAACCCGGGTCTGTACCAAAGAGAGGTGATATTCTACAGCTGGACCAATGGTGCTTGTTGTGCATAGTTAGTATAACCATGAATATAACCATGGATATAAAACTTCATTATCATCCCTTCATTTTAGAAATTTAAATTCTTTGAATACCAAGTGAAACTTTATCTGAAAATAGTGATACTTTTGAGTAATAAATATGATACTTTTAAGGTGAACATTGATACTTTAATTTTTACATATTCAAAAAATAAGAATTTTTGATATACGCAGTCTAGTCTCATAGCTAATGTTTTTTACATTGAAAAACTGATACTTATGATGGAAATAATGATACATTTGATATTAAATATGATACTTTTATGATGGACAATGACATTTTAAAATTTTAAATTCTCTGAATAAAAAATAATACTTTATCCGAAAATAGTGATACTTTTGAGTAAGAAATATGATACTTTTAAGGTGAACATTGATACTTTAATTTTTACATATTCAAAAAATAAGATTTTTTGATGTATTCATTCTAGTCTCATAGCTAATGTTTTTACATTGAAAAACTGCCGATACTTATCTTTGAAATAGTGATACATTTGATATTAAATATGATACTTTCATGATGGACAATGACATTTTAAAATTTTAAATTCTCTGGAAAAAAAAATTGATACTTTATATTAAAATAGTGATACTTTTGATAAGAAATATGACACTTTTAAGGTGAACATTGACACTTTAATTCTTATATATTCAAAAAATAAGATTTTTTATATTAAAATATGTGACCGTATTAAAAAAACATGATACTTTATCTCAAAAAATAGATACTTTTACTCATAAAAGTGGTACTTTTAACTCTGTCATATTTATTTTTCTTTTGTCATCATCATCTCTTGAATTCATAAAAGTGATACTTTATCTCAAAAATGGATACTTTTACTCATAAAAGTGGTACTTTTAACTCTGTCATATTTATTTTTCTTTTGTCATCATCTTGAATTCATACTTCATGATTTATTTACAAAAACATGATACTTTATCTCAAAAATGGATACTTTTACTCATAAAAGTGTTACTTTAGCTCTGTCTTATTTATTTTTCCTTCGTGATTTAAAGTATCATGTTTTTTTAATATAGTCACAAATTAGAAATGAAGGAAAGAAGAAAAAATAAAAAATAAATATGATATAGTTAAAGTAACACTTTTATAAGTAAAAGTATCCGTTTGTTGAGATAAAGTATCATATTTCTTATTACAGTTACAAACTAGGAACAAAAAAAGAGGAAAAATAAAAAATAAATATGATGTAGTTAAAGTAACACTTTTATAAGTATCCATTTATTGAGATAATATATCAAGATATTTTAATAGACTTGGGTTCAGTTCTTAGCTTTTACATTTATAGGCATTTTTCATTTTTTTTAATTAACAGGCGTATTTATGAATGGGTTTATATAAATTATTATACTAAAATTGCACAATGAGTACTAGTGGTATAGTGGTAGAACACCACCTTAAGTCTATTAAGGTCGCGAGTTCAAATCCGCACTGGAGCAATTTTATTTTTTAAATAAGAGGTGCGGTGGTGGGGTGGGTGGGTGTGGGCATGTGCGTTGGGTCAAAATGGGTGTGGACGTGTGCGTTGGGTGGGCGCGCAAAAGCGTGGTCGGGCGGGGATCCGTCTTACGGAATAGGATCCGTAAGACGGTCCTACAGGAGACCTACTCTTCCAGATTTGTATATTTAGTATGTAAATTTTATGTTTTTATCAGAGCAAGCTCCAGATTACACGGTTTATGTTGAGCAGAGGCTCGAAATCTCACCATGGTCAACTAAATATTAGATCCTAGAAGTGGACCAAGAAAATTCCTCGTGCCGACATGCATTTCCATACATTGGAGGCTGGAATACAATTTTACGGATTATGGTACGTGCAGTGGCTTCGACGTTAGAAGGAGCACTACAAAAAAATTCAAGAACGACGAAATTCATTTGCAATATGTGGTTTGTAATAGAGAGGGCTTCAAAAACTCTAAAAAACACACCTGCTGAAAATTTTGAGCATAACGAAAGAATCAAAAAACAGGGAGCACGCAAGAGAGTTTCAAACCGAGTTGGGTGCAACACACGTTGTATTTTTGAATATACTGGCTCAGACGCGTATAATATGATACTATATGTTTGTGTAATTATACATCATCATCAAACTAAATATACATTATGTGATGCTAAATATACATCAGCAAACCACTCGGGCAATTTATGTATGATATACATAATCTTATTCAAAAATATACAATATCTGCAAACTAATTATACATTATATGGATACATTATATGGATTTAACTATACAACGGTTTTGCTTCGTGTGCAACATTTGGACCAATACATGGCATAATGTTTAAATATACATAATCTTCTGCATAATTATATAGTATTCTATAACTACATATACAATATTATTGGCAAACGAAAAGGCAAATTATATTTACTATACATAATCTTATGCATAATAAGCAACATCCAAAACTAATTATAAATTATATGGATTTAACTACACATCGTTTTTGCTTCGTATGCAATATTTGGACCAATACATGACATAATGTTTAAATATACATAATCTTTTGCGTAATTATACAAATTTTAACAAACTACATATACAATAGATGGCATAGTACTTAAATATACATAATTGTATGCGTAAGTATGCAACATTCTGTAACTACATATACAATATTATTGTAGTGTGACGCTAGTTAATTGGACAAAGTGTACATAAAAATGCAAAGTTATATTAATCAAAACAAAATAATACATGATGTGTTCTCTTCATATCTAGAATTCAAAATAACATCTAAACATATACAGACACTCCTACGAATTGAAGTATACATGACTCCAATAAAAATCAACCCAACCTAATAAACAAAATATACATAGATAAACAAAATATACATAGTGAATTGTCCATTAAACAACACTACAATTTTCTTTTCCCAATTCAGAACTTTTTGGCTTCTTCCATAGTCCTATCCTTTTGCTTGAATACGAATCATTCGCCCTCTTCCCTCGCCCATCATCAGCCCCACTCTCAGCAACCATTTTTCCCTTAGTTTTGGCCAATTAATTGATAAGACTTGGATAAACAAACCTGCAAAAAATATAGAACCAATTCTTATACAAAAATACAATATGCAGACATGTATACTAATTATACAATAAATCACAACTAAGTAAATAGTGCTACATAACTAATTATGCATACATATGTACATTAAGTATACACAGACATAGCTAAATATACATTATTATAAAACTAATTATACAACTAAGTACACATTATTATATTGCCAGATATACATCATCACACGACTAAAATATACATTATTATACAACTAAATATGTATTATCACACAACTAAATATACATTATTATACAAATAAATATACATTATCACATAACTAAGTATACATTATTATATACTAAATATGCAATGTCACACAACTGCATATACAATATTACATAACTAAATATACATTATTATATAATGAAGTATACACAATTCATACTCTAAAACTACACAATCGTATGTACCCTGAACAACTTAATTTACGAACTATAACACATCATAAACCTATTCAAGGAATCTCATAATACAAAGGTGCATATAACACACATGTAAAAAAAACGTAGAAGTTGGGGATACGTTCCAGAAAAAAAAATGAAATATCGAAAGAAGATGAACTATAAAAACCGATGGCTACAAAAGAGATAACACACAACATATGGACAAATTTCAACAAGAAAAAATGACAATAAAAAACCCCTAGAACCCTAGCAACGAAGAAGCATAAAAATCGCACCCATGGAAATTAAATCGAATACACTCACCGAAATTTTACGCTCGAATGCTGAGAAATTCGAACCCTAGCGAATACGCACAAAAATCGCACCTTGTTGAAGAGAATTATATTTGCACCGTGAGTTGAAGTTGCAAAGATCGTTGAGGGATTCGTGCTTTCGTGAGAGAAGAGAGAAGAATCAGTTTTGATTTTTGAGAAAAAAACGTGAAGCCGAAATCAAGGGATAGAGATAAGGCCAGATTTTGGTTACCAAAAATATCCTTGATCTTTAAAAACAAAATTACTCTATTGTCCCTGAGAGTGGAGACAATGCTTTAAATGATGAGTAAAATCTGGACCATTGATTATTAAATCAAATGGTCTAGATGTGGTCTTATATTCTTACCTAAAGGGCTTGGTTTCTGATAAGGGTCTTTTTATGCACGTTTTATGTGTATATTTGAGTAGAATTCGAGTTATTTTATTATTAGTTTTGTAAATTTTTGATTGTACATAGTTCATATTACTCCGAGGTGCTTTTATTGATGTAGATTGACCATTCGGGGCTAATTTTGGTGAATTTCGGACCATGGATTCATGTCAAAACATACCGGGAGTTTAAGGATGCAAAAACGCTCGAAATTCCAAGCCAAACGCCAGCGTCATTTCGGGGCCTTTTGGTCCAACACGGGCGGTGTCGGCAACACGGCCGTGTTCATGCACGGAGCTAAAAACTCGATTTTTTCGCACAAAACAGCCTCCGACACGGCCAGGCCGTGTTCCCAACACGGCCGTGTCCGTGTCGAGAGCGGCGGCCGCCGTGTTGGGAAGCACGCCATGTCTCCCTGGTTCCTGTGTGATAAAACAGCACGGCCCGGCCGTTCTGGGCGACACGGGCGTGTCCGGGACCTCTTTTTGCAACTTTTCTTTGCGAAATTTGGGGAAAACTCACCAACCAACCCATTTTGGCCACTTTTGTACACTTTTAACACCCTATTTTGCTTTGAAACATGTCTCCATGTCCCCTCCTCATCACTTGAATACAAGAATTCACCAACCAACAAGGAAAATGGGGATGATTGTTTAATAAAAGAGAGTACTATCAATGTATTGGTTGCCTATAAAAGCCAAAGGTTGAAATTGGGAGATTCATTCATTAGATACTCAGGAAATATTCATTGTATTCACTTCATTAAGTAGAATTGGGATCAAGAGGTTTTGGAGAAGAAAGCTTGAGGCAACATTGGGGAAGAAGGCTTGGAGCAACATCATCATTCAAGAAAGAAGTCAATTGAGATTTTGAGAAAGATAAGTACACCATGTCTATAATATTTACATCTTCTTGTGTAATTTACTCTTTTATCAAGATCATGAGTAGCTAAACTCCTAGTGTTTGAGTGTAATGAACTCTAGAATGGATTTGTGATTGAGGTTTGTATGTTTTTAATAAAATCATCATGTCTTGTGTGATTCACTTATATCATGCTTATCTCATTTGAGTTAATATTTCCTAGTATATTAATTTGATATCTTTTCTTCATCGGGTAATCGAGAGATTTATGGTGAAAAAGAAATTGTATAAGTGAAAAGAGTTGCATGCAATCCTAGATATGGGGCGACATAAATCTTCCGGATTAGGGTCAAACCTAATATGGGAATTCATAAATCGTTATAATGCAATCTTGGGGTTTTAACTAGAAAGAGATTTCAGTTAATCAACTTGAGATTAGGAGTTTTTCGCCTTGAGAAAGGGATTAACTTAAATCGGGAATTTCTACGGTCCACATAACATGAGATTTTATTAAAAGAGGTTGGTTTTTGCTTAAGGGCTTATGGTTGAATTTTTAACTTGTCAAATCACAAAAACATTCTAGAGGATTTACATTTAAACACACTTCTATCTCTTGATTTCTTATTCTACAAATTTTACTTCATTTTTACACTTCGATAATTTAGATTCTTTATCAAACAAAAAAACTCGAAAATTGTTAGATTAAATAACAAAAAGACGGTAATTATTAGTACTTATAATCCTCGTGGAATGACACTCGGTACTCAATAATCTATACTATAAAACGATAGGTGCACTTGCTACGGTTTTAAAGGTAGCTTTTGAGCCATCAAGTTTTTAAGCGCCGTTGTTCGGGGATTGTAATATTAAGAACGCTTTATTTTTGTTAATTTAATCATTTTTTTATTTTTTTTTACCATTATCTTTCTTTTTATCTATCTTTGTAAGTCTTGGTTTATACTTATCCTCTTTGTTTACCGCAGTGTATGCCTACTCGTCGCCGAATTTGGAAGCGCGACACCGCCGGTAGCAACACAGAGGAAAGTACTAACACAGACCACGAAGAGGATACTAACGAAAGTAAAGATTTCGTCA
The DNA here is from genome assembly GCA_016081115.2 of Rehmannia glutinosa. Taxonomy (NCBI): domain Eukaryota; kingdom Viridiplantae; phylum Streptophyta; class Magnoliopsida; order Lamiales; family Orobanchaceae; genus Rehmannia; species Rehmannia glutinosa. The sequence continues at coordinate 154,067,138 of CM071926.1, read as the reverse complement.
TGGAGGATGAACAAAGAACTATGTATGACTATGCCAAACCATCCATGGACGACACGTCATCTAGCATCGTAAGGCCCGCTGTTGCCGCCAATAATTTTGAAATCAAACCGAATGTCATTCAAATGGTGCAACAATTCGTTCAATTCGACGGCCTACCAGACGAAGATCCGAATAATCATATCGCAAATTTCCTCGAAATTTGCGATACATTCAAAATCAATGGGGTCTCTGATGATGCCATCCGTTTACGCCTATTCCCATTTACTCTTCGGGGACGGGCTAAACAATGGCTAAATACTTTGCCAAAGGGAACGATTACAACGTGGAACATCATGGCCGAAAAGTTCCTTTTGAAATATTTTCCACCGGCCAAAACTGCACGATTGAGGAATGAAATCTCTTCATTCACTCAAGAAGATGACGAGACCTTGTATGACACTTGGGAGAGATTCAAAGAATTGTTGCGGAAATGCCCACATCATGGTCTTCCTATTTGGATGCAAGTCCAAACATTTTACAATGGGCTACTCTCGTCAACAAGGCAAATGATTGATGCGGCGGCTGGGGGAACTCTTAATAACAAAACACCGGAAGCCGCTCAGGATTTGATGGAGGAATGGCCATGAACGGCTACCAATGGCAATCTATACGAGGTAAAACTAACAGGTCGGTTGGTGTGTATAATGCAGATGTGGTAGTTACGCTCGCCGCACAGGTCGAAGCTTTGACCCAAAAAATCGACGATCTAGCGGCTCCTAAACCACCACTACCGCATGTTTTATCTTGTGAAACTTGCGGAGGATTGCATAATCATCAGGACTGCCCACACACAATACCGCAAGCTGAACGGGCCAATTACGTTGGGAATCAAGCCAGAAATTACCCAAACAATCCTTACAAGGAACACATACAATCCTGGGTGGCGACAACATCCCAATTTTGGTTGGGGAAATCAAGGCCAACCACGACCTAATCCCAATCCTGATCTACACACGTCTCCCGGATTTCAGCCAAATCAAGGTAAGCCTAACTTGGAAGATCTTATAACAAAGTTTGTGCAATCAACAGATACCCGATTCCAGGCGGTGGAAACATCCTTGAGAAATCAAGAGGCATCTATCCATAATCTGGAAAATCAAATAGGCCAGATTGCGAAGATGATTTCCGAAAGGCCACAAGGTAGTTTGCTTGGGTACCGAGCCAAACCCAGGGAGCACGTAAAGGCAATCACCATCGCTTTTCCACATGAGCATGATTATACCAATGCCGCCATGCGAGAAATACGTGGAGGATGACATGCCCAAAGAAAAGCTCATGAAAAAGAGATTGCGAATCAAGCCCAAGATCCCTTACCGAGTCTAACCAAGAAGATAGAAGGGAGAACAAATTTGGTAAGTACCTTGATTCTTTCAAACAATTACATGCCAATATTCCATTTGTTGACCCTCCTTCAAAGCATGTTAGGGATCTTAATGACATCATTCCTAGTGAAAATAAGCTCAACAAATTATCAAATGTGCAATTGAATGATAAATGTCCTTCCAATGAACTACCACAAAAATTTAATGATCCAGGAAGTTTTATTATCCCTTGCACAATTGATGGTTTACTGTTGATAGGGCACTAGCCAACTTGGGAGCTAGTATCAACGTGATGTCTTATGAAACATTCAAGCATACGGGATTAGGTGAACCTAAACCTATTAGGATGGACATTCATTAGCCGATAAATCGATTAAACATCCTAGAGGTATTATTAATGATGTGTTAGTCAAGATTGATAAATTCATGTTCCCGATTGATTTTGTTATTCTTGACATGAATGATGATATTGATGTTCCTCTAATTCTTGGGCGTCCTTTCTTGGCTACGGCGAAATCTATCATTGATGTGCATGAGGAAAATTAACTTTGAGAGTAGGGGATGAACAAGTAATTTTTAAAATTCATGTTGATATTGAAAAGGATACTACTTGTTCTTTTGTCGATTCAATTCCTTTGCATGATGAGAAACTCTTGGAGAAAAGTGTTGTTCAAAGTCCATGTTGGAAGCTTATGCCCAAAAAGGGGACCGAAAAGGTCGAAATGCACAATTTGAAGCTTGAGGTTGGGGGTAGTTCTCCTAAACACCAAAGGGATTTTCATAAGTTTGAAGCTCCGCCCGACTAATCTTCACATTTAGGTGAGTTAGTCCAGCTATACGACTTTAAAGAAGCGCTAACCGGGAGGCAACCCGATGTTTGTGTGCAATTGTTTTCATTTATTTTTATTTTTATTTTATTTTCTTTCAAAATAATCACAAGTCCTTAGAGTCATTTTCAAATCATAAAAAAAAAAAAAACTCTTGAACATCTTCTTGCTTGTCCTAATTGGGAATATTTGAGATTTCACGGTATTCGAGTGTGTGTTGCTTAACTTTGATTAGGTATGAAGATGTCGTTGAAGGTCCCGTACCAAAACAACCCAATGGTCGCTCAACACCGATTCCACTATTGTAATAAGGTCGTATTTTTCTTTTTCCACCTCTTTTATATCATTCTAATTTCTTTGCTTTTTGAGTGTTTGGTGTGTGTTTGTCCATTTCTTTGTTTCACATTGAGGACAATGTAAATTTTAAAAGTTGGAGGTGGGTACAATAACATTTTCGGAATGCTTGTATGCTTGTTTGTGAGAAATGTGTTTCTTATTTTTTATTTTTAACAAATTGAATGTTGCTAGTCAATAACTTGGCCCAATTATACCTACATTAACTTGTTAATTTGTGTTTTCAAGGTGAAGCAATTGATTGTCTAGGATAGATTGACGTGGATGCGAAAAATTTTGATGAGATTTCTAACACCATAAATACTTGATGTGTTAATGCATATACGACGATACCTAAGCGCTATGAACGCCTCGAGAACTCGTGATTTAGTAGTGGTTAACTAGTTGTTAAACCAAGCTTGCGAATAAAAAAAAAAAAAGAAAGCGAAAAATGAAAAAAAAAGAAAAAAAAATGGACCAATCGAGGTTATACTCCTCTATTTGTTGTTGCTTAGTAACTAGGAGCATTCATGAGCCCCATGTTTGCCTTTTACGTAAAACGGCGACACAAATATGAGTATGGGAAACCACCCTAGGAGGGTTTGAACAGAAATTCAAAATTTAAACCTAGTGGAAGCATGCTTGAAAGGTCCTAAAAAAAAAAAAAAAAAAAAAAAAAAAAAAAAAGGAGAATGAATACTCCTTGACTTCTCATTCCAATAAAGTTCAAGAAGCTTGGTTATATGACTAGTAAGCTAACTACAATGATCTATTGAATTCTTGTATTTTCATGGCGTTATTGAATTGAAGTTGTTCATAACTATCGATTTTGTGGAGTGATGATTTCAAGTCAATAATGCCTGCCGATATTACGCTTCTTGACAATCGATCGTTTTACAAAACTATGTTTTTACTTAATGGTTAATTCGGGTTGAGAAGGCCAAGAACTTGACTACTTATGTTCAATATGTTGAAAAAAAAAATTTCTTTGTATGTTGTGATTTATTGAATCCTTTTTTTTGATATAATCTTTTGCTTGAGGACAAGCAAAGTTCAAAGTTGGAGGTGGTTTGATAAGGGTCTTTTTATGCACGTTTTATGTGTATATTTGAGTAGAATTCGAGTTATTTTATTATTAGTTTTGTAAATTTTTGATTGTACATAGTTCATATTACTCCGAGGTGTTTTTATTGATGTAGATTGACCATTCGGGGCTAATTTTGGTGAATTTCGGACCATGGATTCATGTCAAAACATACCGGGGAGTTTAAGGATGCAAAAATGCTCGAAATTCCAAGCCAAACGCGTCATTTCGGGGCCTTTTTGGTCCAACACGGGCAGGGGGTGTCGGGCAACACGGTCGTGTTCCGCCGGGAGCTAAAAACTCGATTATTTCGCACAAAACAGCCTCCGACACGGCCAGGCCGTGTTCCCAACACGGCCGTGTCCGAGAGACACGGCCGCCATGTTGGGAAGCACGGCCATGTCTCCCGGTTCCCTGTGTGATAAAACAAAGACGGCCGGCCGTTCGGGCGACACGGGCGTGTCCGGACCTCTTTTTGCAACTTTTCTTTGCGGAATTTGGGGAAAACTCACCAACCAACCCATTTTGGCCACTTTTGTACACTTTTAACACCCTATTTTGCTGAAACATGTCTCCATGTCCCCTCCCTCATCACTTGAATACAAGAATTCACCAACCAACAAGGAAAATGGGGATGATTGTTTAATAAAAGAGAGTACTATCAATGTATTGGTTGCCTATAAAAGCCAAAGGTTGAAATTGGGAGATTCATTCATTAGATACTCAGGAAATATTCATTGTATTCACTTCATTAAGTAGAATTGGGATCAAGAGGTTTTGGAGAAGAAAGCTTGAGGCAACATTGGGGAAGAAGGCTTGGAGCAACATCATCATTCAAGAAAGAAGTCAATTGAGATTTTGAGAAAGATAAGTACACCATGTCTATAATATTTACATCTTCTTGTGTAATTTACTCTTTTATCAAGATCATGAGTAGCTAAACTCCTAGTGTTTGAGTGTAATGAACTCTAGAATGGATTTGTGATTGAGGTTTGTATGTTTTTAATAAAATCATCATGTCTTGTGTGATTCACTTATATCATGCTTATCTCATTTGAGTTAATATTTCCGGTATATTAATTTGATATCTTTTCTTCATCGGTAATCGAGAGATTTATGGTGAAAAAGAAATTGTATAAGTGAAAAGAGTTGCATGCAATCCTAGATATAGGGCGACATAAATCTTCGGATTAGGGTCAAACCTAATATGGGAATTCATAAATCGTTATAATGCAATCTTGGGGTTTTAACTAGAAAGAGATTTCAGATTAATCAACTTGAGATTAGGAGTTTTTCGCCTTGAGAAAGGGATTAACTTAAATCGGGAATTTCTACGTCCACATAACATGAGATTTTATTAAAAGAGGTTGGTTTTTTTAGTAGGGCTTATGGTTGAATTTTTAACTTGTCAAATCACAAAAACATTCTAGAGGGATTTACATTCAAACACACTTCTATCTCTTGATTTCTTATTCTACAAATTTTACTTCATTTTTACACTTCGATAATTTAGATTCTTTATCAAACAAAAAACTCTGAAAATTGTTAGATTAAATAACAAAAAGACGGTAATTATTAGTACTTATAATCCTCGTGGGAATGACACTCGGTACTCAATAATCTATACTATAAAACGATAGGTGCACTTGCCTACGGTTTTAAAGGTAGCTTTTGAGCCATCAGTTTCATTTGATCATATCTATATATATATTTATATCTATAGATATATCTATATTTATCTATCTAATATATATATATATATATCTATATCTATATCTATCTATCTATACTATCTTAAAATTGTGAATGTTTTCTTGCAAATTTTGATTGGACAAAAATATCTTTTAGACATAGTAAAATTTTAGGACAACTAAGTAATTTGATATTTATTTAGCTTCTATTTGTTCAATTATAAGACAATGTGACGTTTTATATTCTATATTTTAAAAGTATTTATTCTTTCAACTATAACTCTTAAAATATTTTGAATTTTCAAATAATATTAGCTTCATATTAAACTAGATTTCGAGAGCTTTCTAACCATATGTCATAAGCATATATAAGGACTCCACATGAGAAAATTTTAACATTATAAAGTTCAACACTATGTACAAATTAAAAATTTATGTTTTTCTATATTTTTGTTATTTATTTAATCGTTTTTGTTTAATTATATGAGAGATTTTCATTATAGCCAAAAAAGATTTCAATATTTTTTAATCATAACACTAAGAATACTTTAAATTTCTTATAAAATCAATTTCAAATCTAAACTAGGTTTCAAATCTTCAACTATATGTTCTAAACATATGCACTAGTCGTTATATAAGAAATTTTTAACTATTTAACTTTTAATATGATGTAAAATTGTATATTTCTTATATTCTTTTAAATTTTATCAATAATTAAATATGTCTATTATAATTTATAAGAAAAAGATTAAATTACAATATACATGATAAGAAAAAAAAAATAAAAAATATTTTAGGTGGTTTTGATGCTAAATAAAAAGTAGCAAAATACATAATTCCTCTATGGTTGAAAATTCTCCCTCAATTAGTAATATGCAATTTAAAATTAATTTATTGATGGTTGTTAAAGAAATAATATTGAAAACAAGAGAGTTTCATATTTTATTTTAATTGTAATTTCATGTATATTTTATTTTCATTAGTCATATCAGTAAAATAAAAAGTACAAAATAAAAGGAATAAGATTAACATGGAAAAAAAGCGAACAAGAACCAAAATAAGTTTGTCGCGACAAAAATGTTACCTTTTAAATTTTAACTATACGTGTTAATATGACTTTTACTTAATTATATATATATATATATATATAACATTATAAGTTTTAGGTTCTAATTTATCATTTTTTTAATATATTATGATTTCAATCTTTCGATTATTTTATATCCTATAAATTTTAAGAACAAGTGCAAAAAAGTGTTAAAAGTTGTATATATAAATTTATTAAACAAAAAAAACAAAGAAGACAAACTTAATAAAAAAAATCCATATGTATTAAATTGACATTTGTGATAAATCTTGAATGTCATTTGAAAATTACACTCTTAGAAACTAATAAGTTTAAATCATCAATGTGATACATATTTATAATAAAAATGTATACCAAAATAATTAAATTTTAATAAAATGGTTTGAAAGAGTGAAATATGATCACCTAAAATTGGATTAGTCTAAAAGATCATATTTGTTATGCAAATGACAAAATAAATAAACTCATTTAATATGTAACAATTTGGCTACTGATATTTTGAGAAAGTAATTGTATATTACAAATTATATATTAGTTCAAATACTAACATAACATTCATAAAAACTAAGTAAATTAAATAATTACAACAAATAAGAGTGAAAAATAAGAATAGAAAATATGAAAAAAATAAATGGTTATACTTGACATTAATGAGTTGAGATTGATCTAAATAATTTTGGGGGTTAATCTCACATATATAGATAGTTTAGGATTAAACCAAATGAAATATATTATATTTGAAAGAATAAAAGTAAATAGTTAAGAAAAAATATGTGGATCATAGCTGGGAATTCTAAAGAAAAATTAAATGGCTTTCATATAATATGTATAATTTGATATTTTTGATAAAATCTCAGTTCATTTTAAAAGCACACCTTTATGACTTATAAATATTCAATCACAAAGACAATTATTATAAAATTGGGTACAAATTATTCTAATTTTACAAAATCAAATATTATGAAAAACTTGAAAACAAGAATAACAAATGGAAAGTCACTGTATGTATATGAAATTGTAAAAAAATACATAAATAAATAAAGTAAAATTATTTAATATGAAATAGATTGATATTTATGTCAAAGATTAATATTTCTTAAATAACATGTTAATTTAGGTACCAATATAACAATCAAAATATTCAAAATAATATTTATGTATCAAATTTATTGTGTGTAAACTATATATAATAATAAATTGGAGTGAAATTGCCATATTTAGTGCCAAATAATATGAACTATTCCGGGCATAAGGAGGCTGAAGAGAATGGTTATGGGGGTTTTTTAATACTTGATATCAAAATTTTTGGCAACTATAGTTTCTTATTTAATCAAAAATTCAATCAAAATTTTAAATAAAGATTAAAGTACTATATACCATTTTCTCAATAAAGGCACTAAAAATTGATTGCTAATTATATTTTACAACAAATAATATGATTTTGTAAACGAGATTAAATAAGATCAATTTTAAATTTACAGTCTCTTCAAACAAATATAGATTAGTTTCAGTATATTAAGAATAATTGCAATTTTCATACATGTACGGCTCACAAAATTTACAACTATGTAAATATTAATATAACCAAAATAGCCAAATTCAATTGCAAGTACAAACTCTAATAGCATAATGTATCTTTCTAAAACTTTATGAAATTTAAAAACTATATTAGTTTTTAGTTTATTGTGTACAACTTTTAAAAACATAAGTGAATGTAAAAAGAAATTCAAATATAAAAGTTAATTAGTATTATATTTAATTATTGAAGATTGACACGAACCCTTTTAATTTTGATAAAGGGTTATCCGCTTTGAAAACTGTTAACTTGTTTGTTTTTTTTATAAGACTGTCTTTGGTTTTATTATTTATTAAATAAAGATATTTTGTGTACAAATAGAGTTTCAAAACTCAGATTTCGACTTATCACTTTTTCATAGTTTTATTTAATACGTGATTCTTTATGAAAATAATGGATTTTTTTTATATATTAGGTTAATGTTTATTATTTTTAAGACACTAGAAATAAGAGGACTGTTATTTTGACCAAATATTTAAGTGATTTACATTAGTGAAAAATAGAATTAAATTATTTATAAAAATTCTACTAAGAGAGTATATAAGAATAGCATTTGGAATTTCTTAAAATCAATTCCGGGTGAATGAGAAATTAATGTTAGAAGTTAGTCACTTAAAACTAGAAAATAGTATGGAAAATGGGAAAATATGGGGAAAGAGAGATGATCCATCCCACATAGGAAGAGGAGGCAAAGTTTGCTCACTTTATAAATCCAAAGTGGGACTTATGGGTTTGGGCCCTTGGGGGCACCCAAGTTTTTAAAGGGGTGAGGACCTACATGCAGCTGGTTTGGTTCAAATCATACACGCGCCCGCTGCCGCCGCCCGTCGGCTGGCTCGGCCCGGCCTAGATCGGGTCCGGGCCGTGGGCCTAGGCCCTTATTATTTTTGGACCAAAAACCTTTAAAATTAATAATTCATTAATTTTAATTAATTAATTATAAATTTCAATCAAGTGATTCGCATCCAAGCAATGGGCCTTACGACCGTCGTCGTCGTGTGTCAAGTTAAAACTTTGCCATTTCGTCGCAACAAAGAATGGACACACGCACGGGTCGTGCGCCAGGTCGTGCGTCAATGTGAAAGTCTGAACAGATGCACCTGTTCGCTGTAATAATGTCTTTTCGAGCCAAAAGACATGATCTTTCCATACACGCACCTGATGCCTATAAATTAGAACACCCTGATAATGAAAAAAGAGACGAAAATAAACACAAGATAATAGCATTATAATCGGTCATTGCATTACAGCATATTGCCATTACTTCCCGTTCAAAGCTTGAAAGTATCATACACCTTTTGTTGTTCGCTATAGTTTCGAATTTACGAGTGCTATAAATTCGAAATAGAAAAGTCGTTGTATTTTAGGGACGAGCGTCGGAACCATAAGCACTTAGTATACGAGGCATTTTCATCTTGCGGAGACTGTATCAAATACAGGCCTCGACTAAGCTAAATACATCCAAACACATAACCATTTTGTGAAACAGTAAACCTTCCATATATTTTTTTACCAACAATCGCAAGACGAAAATTACATTTTTGTTCAAGACGATGGCTTCAGTTTCGTTCACTCCGATGGCTGCTGCTCCTGCTCACGGTAAAAAACTGCCCAAGTTCCCCAGCGTTGACTTCAAACGCTGGTAACAGAAGATGTTGTTCTACCTCACGACTTTATCAGTCCTGTTTTCTGAAGGAGAACCCCCTTACCGTTGGCGAAGAAGAAATCGACAACCAACGGAGAATCACTATTGATGCTTGGCATAACAACGATTTTCTGTATTGGAACTATATTTTTAACGGGCTAGACGACACCCTCTACAATGTCTATAGTTCGTTCCAACACATCCAAAGAGTTGGTGACTCTTTGGAGAAGAAAAAACGGAAGATCTTTGATACAAAGAAATTTGTCATCAGCACATTTCTGGATTATAAGATGGTTGACACCAAGACAGTGGTTATCCAAATGCAAGAAATTCAGATCACACTTCACCACTTAGTGTCTGAAGGGATGATTCTGAGTGAGTCATTCCAAGTGGCTGTGATTATCGAAAAATTCCCGCCATCGTGGAAAGATTTTAAGAACTACCTCAAGCACAAGCGAAAGGAAATGGGGGCTAGAGGATTTGATAGTTCGACTTTGAATTGAGGAAGACAACCGTGATTCCGATTGGAAATCGACAATTGTGGGAGTGTGACTACACTTTATGGAACACCAGTGGAGCTTTTGTTGCATTTTTAAATATAACATAAGGTGTTGCCAAAAGTCGTGTAACACCAAAAACCGATTGCATGAAGTGTTGCCCAAAGTGTTGTAACACTAGAGGTAGACACATTATCAAGTTAAATCCGAAGTGATACTGAAGAAGTGATAACGCCAAATGTTACACACCTTGTACTGGGAGAAAGGACTGAAGCTGTGCGAAGAAGCTTACAAGCGGCAGACTCTAGCGGTCACTCTCTTGGTCACTCTGCTTTGGTAAGAAGAAGACTCGATCTGAATACGCCCGAGAGGAAGAGGAAGGATCGTGGAGCGAGGCTTTATACCTAGACCTCTACCTAAAAACATTGAATATGTAGATCCAGGCAAGAAGGGAAGGATCTACTGGGCTGGATATGATGAAGTAGCCAATCAGGAAGTGGCTAGAAAAAATGTTGAATATGTGAAAAGGATCGAAAAAGAAAATAAAAGACAAGATCAGTTGTGGGAAGAAAGGCAAGAAAGAAAGCGAAGAGATGATCTTTGCCAAAGAGCATAGGAGAAGAAGAAAGCAGCTGAAGATGAAAAGAAGAGAAAGAGAGCAGAGGACGACAAAGCTGAAGAAGAAGAAAGAAAGAGGAAGCGAATGCGATGAAGTGTTGTTGTCCACCCCTTTATGTATTTTTACTATTGTAAATGCATATGTATGTAAGTCTTCTGTACGTTGTTGAATAAGAAATTTGTAATTTCTATATTTTTGCGTAGATATATAATACTATGTTTGCTCTGATACACATTGTAAACAGCTGTGTAAAGGACAAGAATGTTATGATCAATAAAATGATTGATTCTACGCATGCATTCTATGTTTCTGCACTGACTGTATGTATCTTTACCATTTGCATATTGGTTGTATGTATTTAAGTTTTGGCATCATCAAAAAGGGGGAAATTGTTGGGAAATTTATTGTTTAGATTTTGATGAATGCCTTGTAAAACTTAGACTAGAAAGTTGGCACCCCATTTTCCTTGTAATTCTTATTGTGATAGATAGGGCTGTATGAGCTGAGTCAAGTCAGCTATGCCTGGATATACAAGAAGTCAACTGAAGACTAGGATGAAGACTCCGCTGAGAAGCAACTGAGTGTGGCTAGGACGAGATGTCAAGGACTCGACTGAAGGAGTATCAGCTGGGACACAGCTGTATGAAGAGTCAGTCAAGTCAACTCAAGAAGCCAAGTCTCAAAGTTGAAGTGACAGATGAGTCATCCATCGACTGGAAGCTAACTCGAAGTCACCTGGGGAATTAAAGACTGCAGTCAAGTCAAGACGACTGAAAAGAGTCCGTTACACAGAAGTCAAGGAAGTTACTTAAATAAGTAATACTTCCATGATGCCATGTCTTAAAGTGCTCAGTCCCAGAAGCGTGCAAAAGGAATTAACCAATAGGAAGCACTGCACCTCGTGTCAGATTCTGAAAAGCTGAACGTTCATTTAATATGAGGAAATGTCAACATCAAGGACTGCAACAAGACAAGCCAACGAACACAAGTGACTTTTAAAAATCAGCCTATCTCTTCAACGGGCAGATTTTTGAAAGTGCACTATAAAAGGCTGAGGAATCACTTTGAGAAAAGGTTACCTTGCTTACCTAAACAACGAACAATCAAGCAATTATTTAAACTATAACCTGCAATACATTCTCAAGCTATTCAAGCAAATCCTCAAGCCTAAAACTCGTAGGAAATTGATCCAACACTAAGCTGTGAAGGAAAGACAACTTCAAATAGTTGAAGAGGAAACTTTTGAAAATTAAAAGGGGTCTACTTTCTAAAGAGGATTGTAGGAAGGTTCAAGGTCGAACAAATCTCAAGTTATTGGAGGGCTTTGTGATCAAATCCAAGAAGCTTGAGAAAGTGAGCTGAAGTAGCAAGGCAACCGCCCTGTGAAGAAGCTGAGTCGGACGAGAAGCCAGCTGAGTGATCAAGGCATCTCCAGACTGAGTCCCAAAGGAGCAAGTCAACTGTGTGATCAAGACTTGTATATGGAGTGTTAACCACTTTGTACTCTGATCAATACTTAGTGGATTCCTCCAGGAGTTGGAGAAGAGAGGAGTAGAAGAATTACCCCATCTTCGAACCTCTATAAAAATTATTGTGTCATTTACATTTCAGTATTTTTATTTCTGCATATCATTTTATATCTGCTGGTAATTTGCTATCCAACCCATAATTAACAAAGTGCTAAAACCAAGTGTTAAAACAAACTTAAACCAAATTCAAGGGTGTTAAGTCTTCCATTTGAAAATCTCATCACAGAAGTTAAGTATCGGACTAAGCGGTGAGTTATTCTATCAACACTCAATCGAGTCATTAAGTGGCTAACTCTGTTTGGTTAACTAACTTAGTTGTCCCTCAAGGACATAGGCTGTGAAATTAACTCGTATTATTTTAAAAAGGACTAAAATCGAAAAGTTGGTAAGGTTTATTCACCCCCTCTAAACCTTACTCACACCCTTGGGACCTTCAAGTGGTATCGGAGCGGTTGGTTCATTGAGCCTTTCGTGACCGTTCTTGAACTAGATCTCTAATCTTTCAAAGAAGTTTTTAACACTTGCCATTTCAAAATCATATCTTTTATTCAGCAAAGTTATTATCATGGAAGCAAATTTGACACACATTCCTATGTTCACTATTGAGGAATTTGATGACTGGAAAATTCGTATGCAGGCTCATCTATCTGCTTTACATGATGAAATGTGGCTAGTGATAGAGGATGGGCCACTGCAAATATTGAAAGTGAACACAGCTGCAAGGAGAGCATTGCGCAGCAGAAAAAGAAAGAAGTTGTGGCTGAAGCAAGACCAGCGCAGTTGAAAATCCAAGGACTGAATGGACCAATGATGACAGAAAGAGATACAACTTGGACAATGTGGCCAAGGATATTCTCTACAAGACCCTGGACAAAGCAATGTTCAATAAAGTCAAGTCAAGCAAAACAACAAAAGAAATCTAGGATAAATTAACTTTAATTTGTGAAGGATCAGAGCAAATTAAAGAAAATAAATTATCTGTTGTTGTTCAAAAATTTGAAAACTTTAAAATGCTTGCGGTGAGATAATGGATCAATTTGGATGCAAGATTCACTTGAAATTACAAATGAGCTCTCAAAGACTTGGAAAGGAATACACACGAGGAGAGATGTGTATGAAGATTCTTAGGAGTCTCCCAGCTGAATGGGAAATGAAGACCATGGCTCTAAGGCACTCGATGGACCTATCAAAAACATCCAATCATGAACTATTCCCAGACCTCAAAGCTTATGAATTTGAGCTGAGAAGAAAGGATCAAGAGGAGACAGCTGTACCCAAAACAGCTGCACTTATAGTCAAAGATGGAAAGAGAGCTGAAGTTAAGGAAGCTATTGACCAGGAGGAAATTGCCTTGATGGTTAAAAGATTCAACAAGTTCTTCAACAAGAACTATAAAAGAAACAAGGGTGAATCCTCCAGGAGACATTCAGCTCCCTCCAAGTCAAGGGAAGATAGGCCACCCAAGAGAGCAGAGCATCAAAAGATTGAATACCAGAGAGCTGATAATCCAAGAATGGAAAGAGCTGATCAAAGAGTTGAGAACATGTGCTGGAACTGTAGACAACCAGGATACTTTGCTATTGACTGTCCATATCATGTAGTCAATAAATACAGGAATGAAGAAGAAAGAAGAGTCTTTAGAGAAAGAAGACAGGAAAAGAAAAAGGCTATGTTGGCTGCAGAGACTGCTGAGACAGCTAAGTCAAAAGAAGCGACGGACTCAGAGAGTAGTGAAGACTACTCAAGTGATTCTGAAGAAGAAGCATTGATCTGTCTAACGGCTAAAGAACAAGATCAACCTGACCAAGAAGATGAGGTACACTCTAACTCATCTCACTCAGATTCTAGTGATAGTGATTGTGACACATACACTTCACCACCCACTGATCTTCATGATTCATTAGGCAAAATGATGAAAGATTTTGAGCATATTAAATCCTCACACACACTATTAAATGAGGAAAACAGCCAGCTCAAAAGCAAAAACTCACAGCTGACTAAGGAGCTAAGTACTCTAAGTCACTTAGCTGATGAGAACAAAGAGCTGAAAGCTGAAAATGCAAAACTAATAGCAGAGATAGTTGTTATAGCAAAGAGGGAAAATGATCTCAAAAATGTGATTGCTTCATTCACAAAGGCATCTAAATCATTGGATGACCTTATTATGAGCCAAAAAGAGTGTGGAGATAAGACAGGCATAGGATTCAATTCCTTTGTGCGCAGTCAAACTCCCAGAGTGATCTTGGAAAAAGGATCTTCAAGTTATAAAGTATCTCAAAAACCCAAGACACAAAATGTTGCACCCACACTCACTCCAAAGCACAACCACAAACAAACTGGCCTTGTATATAAAGGAAAAAGAAAACAGTCAGTTGAGTATGCTGAGAGGACAACTAAGAAGAAATCCAGCAGAGTTCCTCAGCAAACTCCAAACAGGAAGTACTCTGTGGAGAAGAAACAGAGCTATCAGAAGCCCCAAAAGTTCTATCAAAGGAACACATATGATGGGAATGGTAGAAATTACCCAAGCCAAGTTGATTGGAATAATGTGAAATATCAACAAAGATCTATGGAATACAAGCCTAAATGGCAAAGGCCTAGAACTCATCAAAGGCCATTCCAAAGGCAAAAGAGCTATCATCAGCACACAAATGCACATAGGCACTACACTCAGAAATATCACAATTACCCAAAGAAGGCAATTGCTAAAACACACACACACAGGCATACAGACAAAAGAGACAACTGTATGAACCTAAAGCCCCCAAGCAATTTGCCAAAGTGAGTTATGATTATGGCAAATATAGATGACAATCTCTTAAAGTCAGATCATTTAACTATAGGTTGGTTGGATCATCTTACAACACTAACCCCTCAGGACCCAGGCAAGTATGGGTACCTAAAAACGACTTCCTTGATTGCGGGTTCAAGAATGTGAGTGCCAAGGAACCTGGTACATGGATAGTGGTTGTTCCAGACACATGACAGGAAACAAGAAAAATCTATCAAAATTCAAGGAGATTAGAGGCGCAAAGGTCATATTTGGAGGAAATAAAGCTCTAAGGGAAATAAGAGGCATTGGATCCATCAAGAAAAATGGATTAGAAATCACGGATGTTGCATATGTTGAAGGCCTAAACTTCAATCTATTAAGCATCGACCAACTCGTGACAAAGGCTATAATGTTGGATTTAATATGGGATTGTGCCAAATTAAGGACACTGAATCAAATGAAGTAGTGTTGCAAGGATCCAGACAAAGAACATGTATGTGGTAGATTGGTTGACTGCCACACCAAGCACTTGTCTTGTTAGCAAAGAGTACAACCGAATCAAGTTGGTTGTGGCACAAGAAAAGGAGTCATCCCCGAATTTCAAGACAATTAACAAGCTTGCAAGAAGTCATCTTGTGGAAGGACTGCCAGACTCAGTGTACAAGAAAGAAAGTGTTTGTGATGCATGCCAGATGGGAAAACAGATCGAATCACCATTCAAAGAAAAGTCAAGTCCATCTTCAACAAGGATATTGCATCTGTTGCATATAGATTTATTTGGTCCAGTTGAGCCAGCTAGCATAAGTGGAAAGAAATACACTTTAGTGGTGGTGGATGATTATTCAAGATATACATGGACAATCTTCATGTGCAAAAAGAAGGAAACTTTGCAGAAGTTACCTCAGCTGATGAGAAGAGTTCAAAATGAGAAGAGTCATACCATTATAAAGATAAGGTCTAATAGAGGAACTGAGTTTGTCAATGGGATAATAACTCAGTTTTGTGTTGAAAATGGTATTGCTCATGAATTATCTGCAGCAAGGACTCCAAAAGAGAATGGAGTAGCGAAAAGAAGAAAGCAGAACTCTCAAGGAAGTTTGAAAGGACCATGTTAGTTTGGAGTGGTCGCTAAAAAAATTTTGGTGAAGCCATCAACAATGCATGCTATACCCAGAATAGATGCATGATTAACATATAGCTGACAAAGACTCCCTATGAAATTTGGACAGGGAGAAAGCCAAATGTTGCATATTTTAGAATATTTGGATGTAAATGCTTCATCCACAGATAATGGCAAGATAATCTAAAGGCTTTTGATGCTAAAGGCGATGAGGTATCTTTTTGGGATACTCACCGAAAGCAAAGCCTATAGAGTGTTGAACAAGAGGACAATAGTCACGAAGAGTCTATCCATGTGGTTTTTGATAAACCTAATGTAAATGGAGAAGACATTGAAGAGTTAGGCGATAAGTTTGAATCGATAACTATGCGAAGAGTCCCTATATGTTGAAGGCGGAAAATTTGGAGCAATCAATCAAGACGAAGATGAAATTGCGAGTCTCAAAGACAAATTTGGAAAATCTGCGACTAAATGATGATGAAAGAGTGCTCAAGATAGCTCAGTTGCAAGGCGATTGAACCAGGTGATTTACTCCAACTGATGTGAGATGGTGAGAGACCATCCACGAGCTAGTTATTGGAGATGTAAGAGATGGTGTAAGAACCAGATCGAGCTCAACAAAAAGCAATGTTCACTTGTTTTATTTCCCAAATAGAGCCAAAAGATGTGTCCCAAGCATTAGATGACACACATTGGATTCAAGTCATGCAAGAAGAGCTAAATCGTTTGAAAGGAACAAAGTATGGGAGCGGTGCAAAGACCAACCCATCAAAATGTTATTGGCACAAAATGGGTTTTGAAACAAGATGAATGAGGAAGGTTACGTGGTAAGAAACAAAGCAAGATTGGTAGCCAAAGGGTATTGCCAAGAAGAAGGAATAGATTTTGATGAAACATTTGCTCATGTTGCAAGATTAGAAGCAATAAGGATGTTTCTTGCCTATCTTTGCATACAAGAACTTCATTGTATATCAAATGGATGTGAAAAGTGCATTTTTAAATGGAATGTTGGAAGAAAAGAAGTCTATGTTGAACAACCTCCGGGCTTTGAAGCGAGAAGACTCTTAGAGATAAGGTGTACAAGCTTAAGAAAGCTCTATATGGATTGAAACAAACACCTAGAGCATGGTATGATACATTATCTCAATTTACGATGAGATAATGGATTCACCAAAGGCAAAGTGGACAGAACACTCTTCAGAATTCAAGATGAAAAGAGTATACTACTTGTTCAAATATATGTGGATGATATCATTTTTGGATCCTCAACAAAGAGCTGTGTGATAAGTTCTCAAACCTCATGCAAGGCAAATTTGAAATAAGCATGATGGGAGAGCTGACATTCTTTCTAGGACTTCAAGTTAAACAGCTGAAGGATGGAACCTTCATAAGTCAAACAAAATATACCAGAGACTTAATGAAGAAATTTGGTATGGAAGAGAAGTCTTCTGTAAAAATACCAATGAATACATCATCAAGATGGACATGGATGTAGATGGCAAGCACGTGGATCAAACAAGATCTGAGCACTTATTGGATCAACTGCTCTATCTAACAAAAACAGGCGGACATCACCTTTGCGGTAGGTGTATGTGCAAGATTTCAATCGCACCAAAAAGAAAGCCATATGATTGCAACTAAGAGAATCCTAAGATATCCGAAGGGATGCCAGGAAGTTGGCTTATGGTATCCAAAGGAAGGTGGATTCAAGCTTATTGGTTATTCGGACTCGACTATCTTTGGATGTAGAGTTGACAGGAAGAGTACTTGAGGCACATGTCAAATGCTTGGAAAGCAGATTGATTTCCTGGTTTAGCAAGAAGCAAAACTCAATAGCCACATCCACAAAATTGAGCGAGTACATAGGCATGCGAGGCGGTGTTTGTGCCAAGTCTTGTGGATGAGACAACAACGAGAGATTATGAAATTTAAGAAAAAGAGATTCCAATTATGTGTGATACACAAGTCTTGCATGCGATCACCTTGAGAATCCTATGTTGCATTCAAGAACAAATCACATTGAAGTCGAGATATCATTTCATAAGAGATCATGTTGAAAAAAAAGACATCACCTTGGAATACATCTCAACTGATAAGCAGTTAGCTGACATATTCACCAAACCCTTATGTGAATCAAGATTTGAAGAGCTCAAGCATGAGCTAGGGTTAATTGAGCTGAGTTGATACTCAGAAGACTCAATGAGAAGAGATGGAATGTGAGAAGATGAAAATAGAACAAGTCTCATGAATCGACCAAGTGAATCACCCGTATCAAGAAGTCGGTTGTATCGAGTTAGGCGACGGTGAGTCACTATACTGAAAAGAGAGAAGAAGAGTTGAGTCATTTAAGGAGTAAGCTGAGTCATTTATGAGCTAAGTGACAAAAACGCAGTCATTTTTAATTAGTGGGAATGTTTTTAAGGATGACGTCAGTGCAATTATGACGGGTACAGTCAAAAGCTGCACAACAAGCATATGATTGGATATTAATGTTGCCGCATTAAATGCGAGCAATTAAATGCAAATTAGACGTCTAAATCAACTGAGCGTTGATATTGATCAAAATTCAAAACCAAAAACACGTCCTTTCATAACCCTTATATACTCTTTTGTTCAGTTTTTCTTTCTCTCACTTAAACTGTTCATCTTTCCAAAGCAAAGAAAGCAAATATCTTTTCTCTCAAAACCCTACCAATCTTCAAAGCAAGTTCGTCAAGTTTAGTTCGGTAAAAATCACTGAAATGGCACCAGCACATGATTTCGCTAAACTCGCAAAGCAAATCCACACCGGATCAACCGTGGATTTCGAAGGGATGATTAAACAGGGTTCCAATGAAACCCTTGTGAAGAAGATAGCTGATAAGATTGAGAAATCTGGGCTGAAACCCTTTTCTCACATTGGAATATCATATGACGTACGTAGAGGAGGTCGCCCAGTTCTACGTAAATGTTGAAGTGCGGGACGAAGGGGTTAAATCCTCTGTCCACCGTAAGGACATTCTAATCATTGCAAAGGACCTTGCAGAGCACTGCTTGTTGCCGACGGAGGGCATGCCGGAGATATATGAAGCTGATGTTGATTTGGTCGCTACATGGAAGGAAGTGGCCAAACCCGAGTGTGCTGCAAAAGTTGTTTACACAGCTGAGAAGAAGCTGCTGAAGGAGGATTACCATAAGCTTATGGATATCGTTGCAAAATGTGTAGACATGAAGTTTGGAAGCTTCAATCGATTGTCCAAAACCAAGTGATCGTCATGGATGCGATCATGGAGGAGAAAGAAGATCAACGGGCGGGTCGTCTACGCAGACTGCGCCGAATGTTGCAAATAAGTCCTTCAAGGATGATGGGTCATTTGGAGGATCTACGGCTATGGCCTTGTAATCACCATTTGATGGAGGTGAAGGGTGTTCCACTCAGACATGGAAAGTCGTTCCATGTCAACAAGAAGATGTTACGGCAAACCTTTCGGAGCTCGGAGAGAGCCTATGCCAAAAGGGGATACGGTGAAGGGGAATCGGTGATCTGAAGAAAGCAGATTTATTACTTTCCCTCCCAAGAAAAAAGCTGCCCATGCAAATGCAAAAAAAGATAGTTGTCCCTACAAGAAGAAAAGAAGCCCCCCCCTGCGGTAGAATCACCTGCCCCTGCAGTAGTGTCTGCGCCCACGCAGCCAAGGTGGAGAAGGAGCCCCAAATACCTTCTCCGACCATCAAAAGAAGAGGGATCGCCAAACCAAGAAAGCGGCTCCTCATACAAAGAAAAAAGATGATCTTGCCCCCGCCGCCAAGAATCTTTGAGGAAGAAATCAGAACAAACTTCCCTCACGGTAAGGACAAAAAGAAGAAGAAGAATTTCCAAGCTCTCTGAGCTTGAGAAGACAGCTGAGTCTGCCACTCAGCTGGAAAAAGTCTCTGAGACTGCTGAAGAAGTGCAGTCTCCAAAAATTATTGATGAAACAACCAAGTCTGCTGATAGGGGTGTCAATCGTGTCGTGTTTCGTGTTCGTGGGTCATGTTTTTACACAGGTATTACAGGTCTGACACGAACCCGAACCCGACCCGTTTAATTATTCGTGTCAAGATACACGACACTTTATGACACGGATAACCCGACACCTATTACGAAAACCCTGTATAATTTAAACTTGACACGAAAAAATCAAAAATCAAAAAAAATTAAATTACAAATAAAAAATACATTAAATATTAAAAATTATTAAAAGAATGCATTTAATAATTTTTCCATCATCATATAACCAACTAAAACATCACAAAATATTAAAATAATATATCACTATAAAATTAAATGGGTTACATAGGTCAATCATTAATGTCGACCACCGGTCGACCCGACCTGACCTATTTATTTTTCGTGTTATCCGTGTCCGACCCAATTTTGACCCGAACCTTGTTAAGGGTTGTACCTCTGCTAAATTCGTGTTAGGTTCGTGTGGGTTATCGTGTCGTGTCACAAATTGACGCCCTATCTACGAGGCCGATCAGCGAGAGGCAAATTGAAGACCAGTGTGGGCAGAACAGTGAGAACAAGCGACAAAGATAGCGAGAATCCCCTGTTGACAGGACTGTGTCTCCACCGGCCCCCAATGCTACTGAAGGTGAAGAGCAGCAGAATTTGCTACCTTCTATTCCTGAGAAAGAATGCCAACAAAAGGAGAATGATGATGATGAGATATTTATGTATACTCCCTTGTACCCAGACATTCAGAACCATCTGAGAGAGTGGAGGAAGTGGAAGCTAAGTCACTCTAGGGTGCAGTTTGAACACGCGGAGTTTATTGATGAGGAAGAGGAACTTTTCAAGTTTCTTGAAGTTGTCTGATCTTTGCAAGCCCTGGATGAGGATAATTGTATTAATATGTTGTAAATTCGGAAGGAAAACGAGAAAGCTAGAGCAGTTGAGGAAGCATAGGCTCGTGAGAAAGTCAGCATCTGTCCTCTCACTGGAACAAGCGGTCACCCTCATCCTCACATTGACATACTCTCAGACAGTGATGAGGACATGGACCCTATTGCCGCACAAGAAAAGTTGGGCATGCAGCAAGCCATGCGGGAATCCACATTGATGCATGAGAAACAGCTGATGGAAGGACCATGAGAGTCTTCCAAATCTCAGCTGGGAATCGATCTGTTGGGAGTGGTACAGATTAACGATTATTATTGCTTTGCAACAACTTCCCGATTCACTCGGGGGACGGATCTAAGAATCCCAGCGATGACACCGGGAATTTGGGCACCCAAGTTGAGCCACCCTGTTGAAGGTGTCTTACCACTTGCCCCCACGGCTGAACCCTCATTTGATAAAGCCGGGAGTCTGGAGCAGAGTGACCCCACCCTAAGTCACTCAATGGTGCGCCCGGTGAGGGAAACTCACTCCACTGCAGCTAGGTCGGAGAATCTGCGGATGACTCCACCAGAGGAGAAGGAGGCGAAGTAGAGAAGGAAAAAGAAAAAGAACAACAAAGAAGTTGTCACTTGACGGCTTCGGACGATTTGAGTCTGTCTCTCCAGGTGAAGTGCCAGCGACTGCGGTGAGGGCCGGCTGGCGATGCGATCGAGGCACGGGATGGATCGCCGGAGTTTACACTGCGCCACTAAAAGTGCAATCCACGGAGTTGAGACTCACATGTCGATGCCACTCGAGAAGACCCCAAGACAAACTGCGCTGTCGAAGGGATTATACAAGCCCCGCTGCAATCGGGAGACCTAAAGAGGTATGCTGAAGGCCTAAGGGAGGTTGAGACTTCCCTAGGCAAAAATCAAGGAGATAAGAGCATTCCTCGAACATAATTGCTTTGATTCAGAGGAGGAAATCGGCGCTCTTCATGACTCCCAGGATGATCCCGATACAACATTCCTAGAATCCGCATGAGATGAAGTGAATCAACCCCCTCAAGCTAAAGAGGATTCAAATGAGGATGTTACACCAAGAAATGCGAGCAAGTCGAATTCAAGCGTCGCTCGACAAACCTTCAATTTTGATGATGAGCCAAACCCTCAAGTCTCATCATCTTCCGATGACGCTACGTCACTGTAGAAGAAACGATCGGCTCAAATGGATAAACCAAGACCGAAGAAGGCATTATGACGGTGAGCTCGGCCGGTGGCTCAGTCAACACCATCAAAGGCTCCAAATGAATCACGATCAACTTTGCGGGCTTCCCGTAGAGCTGCGAAAGAGACCACCTCGCGCACAATATCTCAAGTGCGAGGCGATGCCAATGAAGAAGTGTTTTCTTTCTCTCAAGAACTGCCCGTGCTTGAAGAAGAAACGCAAGAGAACAGAGCTCTACACCATCCAAGAAGACCCTATAATCCCTACGATTCGATTGTGCGGTTGATTTCAATTTTGATGCGAGTGGCGGCGGTGACTCAAGTCGAGTCAGAGATGCGTGAAATCTTCAAGAAAATCAGTGAAGAGATTGAGAAGATTGAACGGCACCAAGCCTCTCTCGACATGCGCTGGATAGCGGAGATGCCACTCTCACAAAGAGACTTGAGAGGAGTGGTGGTCGGGATAAGGGAATGGTCTCAACAAAAGCAGATGAGTGCCATGCGTCTCGGCAGTTCGCTACTTCAAGGCACTATACAACCGAATCTTCCTGGAGGTGAGGCAATGCTTGACATGAAAGCGAGGATGCAGACATATATGGAGAGTTTGCATGCCTCCCATACAACTGAGATGGAGTTGCTGCGTGAATTTCATCGCAAAGAACTTCTGCGCGTAGAAGAGAATGTGAATGCCAAGTTCAGCCTTCTTATGGCTAAAATGAAACCGTGGCGGAGTCCAAAGCCACCCGCTCGAGTTTCAAACAAAGATACTCTGCAGAGACTCCAAGCAAAATTCACTATCGTGATCGGACTTCATGTTTGCTGGTATGTTCCCAGGGGTTCCTCTCTCCTTTGATGATGCCAAAAAGGGGGAAGAGGAATACCAGAAGATGCTTAAGGGGACGGTTGGTGAGAAGGAAAATGAAACAGCTGCCGTGTTGAAGAAAGATACAACTATTGAGAAGAGGAAAGAGAAGGGAAAAGCTGTTGAGGGGGAAAGGTCAAAAGATATGACCTTAAAGCTCATTGAAACCCCTCAAAGAAAGTCATGTCACAAATGACATCATCAAAGAATCTTCCCAGAACTCTGCGCTCTATCACTCTGTTGTGCCCATGTCTCATAAGAAGAAGATTGTAGAAACAGAGATGGAGGATTTCGACAAAAGAACGGATGCCCGTGTTGAAGAGATGTTAAAACAATTTGGAGGCATTCCGGCAAGAAAAGACACCGATGCCATTCCAGATAATGGGAACGAGCCAAGATCCGTTGAAGAGTTTAAAACACTCGAGTCCGAGGGATACTTCAAGGATATGTCCATAGCCCAAGCCTGGGACTTGTACTGGGAGAAAGGATCAAGTCATGCGAAGAAGGCGACAAGCGGCCAGGACTACTAGCAGTCACTCTGCTGGTAAGAAGAAGACTCCAGTACAATACACGCCCAGAAGAAGAGGAAGGAGTGGTGGAGGTAGAGGCTTTATACCTAGACCTCTACCTAAAAACATTGAATATGTAGATCCAGGCAAGAAGGGAAGGATCTACTGGGTTGGATATGATGAAGTAGCCAATCGGGAAGTGGCTAGAAAAAATGTTGAATATGTGAAAAGGATCGAAGAAGAAAGTAAAAGACAAGATCAGCTATGGGAAGAAAGGCAAGAAAGAAAGCGAAGAGATGATGCTACAAAGAGAGCATACGAGAAGAAGAAAGCAGCTGAAGATGAAAAGAAGAGAAAGAGAGCAGAGGACGACAAAGCTGAAGAAGAAGAAAGAAGGAAGCAGCGAAGGCGATGAAGTGTTGTTGTCCACCCCTTCATGTATTTTACTAATGTAAATGCATATGTATGTAAGTCTTCTGTACATTGTTAAATAAGAAATTTGTAATTTCTATATTTTTGCATAGATATAGAATACTATGTTTGCTCTGATACACATTGTAAACAGTTGTGTAAAGGACAAGAATGTTATGATCAATAAAATAATTGATTCTACGCATACATTCTATGTTTCTGCACTGACTGTATGTATCTTTACCATTTGCATACTGGTTGTATGTATTTAAGTTTTGGCATCATCAAAAAGGGGGAAATTGTTAGGAAATTTATTGTTTAGATTTTGATGAATGCCTTATAAAACTTAGACTAGAAAGTTGGCACCCCATTTTCCTTGTAATTCATATTGTAATAGATAGGGCTGTATGAGCTGAGTCAAGTCAGCTATGCCTGGATATACAAGAAGTCAATCAAGACTAAGATGATGACTCATTGAGAAGAAACGGTGAGTGTGGCTAGGACGAGATGTCAAGGACTCGTCGAAGGAGTATCACCGGGACACAGCTGTATGAAGAGTCAGTCAAGTCAACTCAAGAAGCCAAGTCTCAAAGTTGAAGTGACAGATGAGTCATCCGTCGACTGGAAGCTAACTCTAAGTCACTT
Organism: Rehmannia glutinosa; assembly: GCA_016081115.2. Taxonomy (NCBI): domain Eukaryota; kingdom Viridiplantae; phylum Streptophyta; class Magnoliopsida; order Lamiales; family Orobanchaceae; genus Rehmannia; species Rehmannia glutinosa. The sequence continues at coordinate 154,042,497 of CM071926.1, read as the reverse complement.
GGGGAATTAAGGACTGCAGTCAAGTCAAGATGACTGAAAAGAGTCCGTTGCACAGAAGTCAAGGAAGTTACTTAAATAAGTAATACTTCCATGCTGCCATATCTTAAAGTGCTCAGTCCCTGAAGCGTGCAAAAGGAATAAACCAATATGAAGCACTGCACCTCGTGTCAGATTCTGAAAAGCTGAACGTTCATTTAATACGATGAAATGTCAACATCAAGGACTGCAACAAGACAAGCCAATGAACACAAGTGACTTTTACAAATCAGCCTATCTCTTCAACGGGCAAATTTTTGAAAGTGCACTATAAAAGGCTAAGGAATCACTTTGAGAAAAGGTTACCTTGCTTACCTGAACAACGAACAATCAAGCAATTATTTAAACTGTAACCTGCAATATATTCTCAAGCTATTCAAGCAAATCCTCAAGCCTAAAACTTGAAGAAAATCGATCGAACACTAAGTTGTGAAGGAAAGACAACTTCAAACTGTTGAAGAGGAAACATTTGAAGAATCAAAAGGGGTCTACTTTCCAAGGAGGATTGTAGGAAGGTTCAAGGTCGAACAAATCTCAAGTTATTGGAGGGCTTCGTGATCAAATCCAAGAAGCTTGAGAAAGTTAAGTGAAGTAGCAAGCGACCGCCCGTGAAGAAGCCGAGTCGACGAGAAGCCACCGAGTGATCAAGGCATCTCCGGGGATCGAGTCCCAAAGGAGCAAGTCAACTTGTGTGATCAAGACAGATCCGGGATCATAACCACTTTGTACTCGATCAATACTTAGTGGATTCCTCCGGGAGTTGGAGAAGAGAGGAGTAGAAGAATTACCTCATCTTGAACCTCTATAAAAATTATTGTGTCATTTACATTTCAAAGATTTTTATTTCTCGCATATCATTTTATATCTCATTTGGTAATTTGCTATCCAACGATAATTAACAAAGTGCTAAAACCAAGTGTTAAAACAAACTTAAACCAAATTCAAGGGTGTTAAGTCTTCCAAGTCTTCAAAAAAAATCTCATCACAACCAAGTTAAGTATTAGACTAAGCGGTGAGTTATTCTATCAACAGCTCAATCAAGTCCAATGGCTAACTCTATTTGGTTAACTAACTTAGCTGTCCCTCAAGGACATAGCTGTGAAATTAACTCTGTATTATTTTAAAAAGGACTAAAATCGAAAAGTTGGTAAGGTTTATTCAACCCCCCCTTTTAAACCTTACTCACACCCCTTGGGACTTTCAGTTGGTAAAATGGGTGTTGACCCGATTTTGACCAAATATTTAAGTGATTTCCATTAGTGAAAAATGGAATTAAATTATTTGTAAAAATTTTACTAAGAGAGTAGATGAGAATATCATTTGGAATTTCTCAAAATTATTTCTAGGCGAATGAGAAATTAATGTTAGAAGTTAGCACTTAAAACTAGAAAATAGTATGAAAAATGGGAAATGTGGGGAAGGAGAGATGCTACATCCCACATAGAAAGAGGAGGCAAAGTTTGCTCAGACTTATGGATTTGGGCCCTTAGGAACACCCAAGTTTTTAAAGGGGTGAGGACCTACATGCTTGTGGGTTTGGTTCAAAGCACACACACGCGCACCGCCGCTCGCCCACTGGTCGGCTCGGCTCGGCCCAGCCTGGGTATGGGCCGTGAGCCTGGGCTTGGGCTTCAAGGCCCTTATTCTTTCTGGACCAAAAACTTTTAAAATTAATAATTAATTATTTTTAATTAATTACTTAAAGAATTTCAATCAAGTAAGCCGCATCCAAGACGGCGGGCGACCCGTCGTCGAGTCATGCGTCAAGTTAAAACTTTGCCATTTTGTTCGCATCAAAGACGGCACACGCACGGGGCGTGCGCCAGGTCGTCGTCGTCATGTGAAAGTCCGACAGATGCACATGTTCGTACAAACATGTCTTTTCGAGCCAAAAGACATGATCTTTCCATACACGCACCTGATGCCTATAAATTAGAACCCCTGCAGAGATGAAAAAAGAGACGAAAACAAACACAAGATATCAAAGATTATAATCGGTCATTGCATTACAACATATTGCCATTACTTCCCGTTCAAAGCTTGAAAGTATCATACACCTTTTGTTGTTCATTTGTAGTTTGAGTTTACTGTCTTTGTAAATTCAAATAGAAAAATCGTTGTATCTTAGGGACGAGCGTCGGAACCATAAGTACTTAGTATATGGGGCATTTTTGTCTTGCGGAGATCGTATCAAATACGGGCCTCGACTAAGCTAAATACATCCAAACACATAGCCATTTTGTGAAACAAAACCTTCCATATTTTTTTAACCAACAAGGACTACAAACTTTAAGTTTAAGTGTTAATGATAAAATATTGACTTTGTTACTAGAATTAAAATAATATATGAATTTTTTTACATATATATTATATTGTAATTTTCTTTACATTTCTTTAATCGAAGAACTAGATATAATAAAAAGTAAGCACATGAAGTATAAGAATTTGACTAACTTTTATTTTATTTTATTTTAATTGAATAACAATAACAATTAAAATGATGATATTATGATGAATTTTGCAATAATATTTAATTAATTAACTTTTTATTGATGCAATAATTTGCATGTGATTTACTAATCATTAGCTTATTATTTATGAGCTAAATTATTTGTCGATTATGTAAAATGCATCAAGGCTAAAGAATTCGAAAATCATGTAAAAGAAAAGACTTTTCTAGCCATAACAATGAAATAAAAGACCGATGAGTGTGATTGTAAGCTAATATAAAACTTATTTCGTTGTCATACTAATTGTAATTTTTTTATGGGATTGAGTTATTTAAAATGATTATTTAACAATTTATATCGATCTATAATTATAGTACAGCAAAATATATATTAAATATTGTGTAATATTTAAATTTAATTAATATTTATTTCACTTTTTAATATTTTAATATTAATCAATAAAATTATTAAATAATAAAATTATTTTAGCAAAGTCATGTGGATCACGCGCGAGGCAAGTGTTTCATACTAATATATATATATATATATATATATATATATGTATATATATTAGATAACTACTTTTCTCGAACCAAATGCATTTATTGCCACAAAAAAAATTTGTATGCGATGGTTTCGTAAAGATAATTCATTGGATATATTTGAATAGAATTTCAATCCGAACCCAAATCCATAATAAAAATTAAATATTTTATATTTTTAGGATTCGTCTCATGACAAACTTACATCGAGATGGTCTCATATAAGATCTTCTCTTATTGCAATTATTTCAAACTAAAACTAAGAGATGCAATAAAATTATCAACCTAGTTTTTATTAGTGGTTCCCACCAACAACATTATCTAAGAAAACCCTAAGGTTGACATCTGAGGATCCACCTTCCATCACAGCTTCCTTAGCCAGTTTTTTCCATTTCTTAGCTTTACTTCTCAGCTCTACACCCTTTTCACCCTCTCCCATCACATTCTCTAGGCACCTCACAATCTCATCCCCTTCAACAATCCCCTCACCGTTCGCCGCCACTCTCACCCCTATCTTCCCATCTTCTTCCATTAATTTCGCGTTCGTACCTTGATCGCTCCACAATGGAAACAACACCATCGGCACCCCTGAAGCCAAACCCTCCATCGAAGAATTCCATCCACAGTGCGTCACGAAACAACCCACTGCCTTGTGGGACAAGACTTCCACTTGGGAACACCATGGCACAATCATTCCTTGCTTTTCGAGCTCTTCTTTGGAGCTAAATATCATTTCTTCACCACTTTTTGTTGCTCTGATCACCCATAAAAAGGTCTTTTGCTTTTCAGCAACCCTTTACCTATTTCCTCCATTTGTCGATTTGATAGCTCTGAATAGCTTCCGAAAGCTACGTATATAACCGACGAATCTTCTTTCATGTTCAACCAATCCGCGTAATATCCTTTGTTGCTATGAATTAGGTCTCCTCCAAACGAAGTGTCGGAAGGATCTTTCCCATCTAAAAATGCTGAAGGTATTAAGGGCCCTATCCCCAACATATTGACTTTATTTATCGCTATCAACGGCTTAGATTCAAAGGCGTCAAAGGTGTTTACGAGTACTAGGGGGCGTTTCGTATTTTCATTCTCTAGTATCTCAACATGCTCTTTGTAATGCGGAAGAGCGAAGTCGAATGTGGTAGAAGAAGATAAAATATATGTGGGAAGATCGTGTCGACTCAATAAGGACAATCCAGGCAGCTGGATGACGTCGTCATCACCTTTCTTGAAAATTTCTTCATAGCCAGTGAAATAGTAATAATATATCTAAAAAGTGGTTGCCGGTTGGATCCAAAGAAGCGTGGACGGACTTGAAGGTCGCGGGCCACGTGGCCTTTACCCATGGGACGCAACGCCGTGACGGCGGCGTCTTGGGAAAGGGATGGCCTTGGATGCTTTATGTCGAAATGAGACTCGCGGCTTGAATCAAGCGGTGTCCGAACGCGACACGAAGTTCGATGCCGTCGCTCATGTTCCAAAATTGTCGTCCGTAGCCATCGGAGAAAGGTGCGAGGTTTAGGCCGTTTGTAATGGAGGTGTTGGATTATTCATCATGCGACGAATGGCGGATAGGCTGGTTGAGAAGGTGACTTGTGCGCCGATATTGATTAGGCGTTTGGCGGGTGGAGGATGGATTGATGTGGCCTTGTGCGGGAAATGTTACAAGGAGGATATGGCAATCCATTGGTGTGATGGGTTGTGCATATGGCAGCCTCTGATGGGGGTTTATAATGAGATCGAATTGAGAATTTTCAATGGATGGAACTTTCAAATGCTAGACTTTGAATATTCCACATACCAATATTTTCTATGTTTACAAACTTGACAAGAAGGTTTATAAATATTAAATTTAATTGACTTGTTAATTGTTAATTGTTATGTGGTTAATAGAGTGATCAGGATTGGATTATGTTTACCATTTATTAAAAAAAAACTCAATTACCTAGCTTTTAGAATTACAAATTCCACCTTATGATATTACAAATATTCAACTGAGGGTGCAATTTGCAAAATAAAAATAAATATTAATGGATATTTTACAATTTTGAAGGCTAATTGGATTTTATTTTGTCGGCCGGGCTTTTGAGGCTCGACTTTTTAAACTTGGAGAATTACGGCCGAGCGGTAAAAATACCGGTTGATCGGGCGTCACCTGAGGACCGGTGAATGAAATTAATAGCTTGCATCACCACGTTATCACTTTTTTAATTATACTGAAATAGTAAAGTTGAATTAATCTAGTGACTTTTCTAAATTTTAGTAACTAAAGCTATGCTTCTTGTCAAATATTTTTGTAAAATTTTCACTCAAAATCTACTTTTTCTTTGTTCCAATATGAGATTGTTTGTAGAAAATTTCAAAAAAAAAATCTATTATTCACTTACTCTCACATTATGATTATCAATTACATCCAATTATAATTTCATTAAAATAAATGACATCAACTATCATGATTATACAACCATATCACAAGTAAACTATTCATTTTCTCTTATTTTTCCAGGCACCAATGACTATTTCAGTTTTTCAATTATCACCATCATCATATATTCGATCATACTCTGAAAATTTATTCTCATTTTTCGAACAATGTTTAACATTATTCTCTCCATAAAGGTCAACAAAGCTTTCAAGTTTTGTTTTATATTTCTTAATTTTTGAACTTGAGTTAACTTTCAATATTGGGTTCTCTTCTCTGGCCCTCAAATTATTCAAATGCAATGTCAAAGGCATTTTTCTGACTTGTTGAAAGTTAATCCAAGAAAATATCCTCAACTCAGCCAACAAAATTGCATAAAATATATATATATATATATATATATATATATATATATATATATATATGGAGAGGATCCTGTGAGACCACCCTCCTAGGTTAGTCCATAAGACCGAATCTAGACCATCCAAATAGTAAATCAATAGCCAAGATACGTTACAATCTATACAGGTTTTCGTAACTAACTATACAATAGAAAGGGTAAAATTGGAATCCATAAAATCAGACATGTAAATCACGTCCCATAATCAAGCAATTCACCTTTCCTTTTTCTCTCTTCCCATTCGAACCTGCAAATTATTCAAATATGGCATCAGAATCATGCAACAATTAATGAAAAGTATACAATTACACTAAACTAACTATACATTAAAACATTACTAAGTATACATAAATAATTAACTAAGTATACAATTACACTAAACTATTTGTACATTAAAATATTACTAAGTATGCATAAATATTTAACTAAGTATACAATTACATTGAACTAAATATACATTAATATATTAATAAGTATACAGAAACAATTAACTAAGTATACAATTACACTGAAGTAAATACACAATTTCACTGAATTACTTATATAACTAAGTATACAATTTCATTGAACAAAGTATACAAATCCACAGAACTAAGTATACAAATTCACTAAACTACTTATATAACTAAGAATACGATTCCACTGAACCAAGTATACAAATCCACTGAACTAAATATACAATAAAACATGACTAAGTATACAATAAAATGATTGTTCACAAATATGGCGGAAATAAGTATCAATTTTGAAAAAATGCTTGAAATTGATTATTTTTCCTCCCTAAAAATCGGATGTAATCGAAAAGGTAGGATTATGTTTCCTTAAAAATAGCTAATAACTCGTCCCAATTAATAAAATCGATTAAATATAAAAGTACAATCATACCCTTATAACTCAAAATAACAAAAGAGACCTACACCATCAAAAATTTAAATCAAGGGTTCATAGGTGTTCTTATGGACTAACCTAAAGGGTTGGTCTCATTTGAACCAATCCCTATATATATATATATATATATATATATATATATATATATATATATATAGGAAGTAGGGACAAATAATCTTACTTAGTTTAAATTGAAAATTTGTGGTTAAATATTTCACTCCATGAATTCAGTGTTGTTTTTTTACAAGAATTCAATGTTCTTCTTGAGTGTTGACTTACTATGAACTTATGATTGGTGTGCATACATGTAATTGAGAATGTCTCTCGTAGAATCGTCTTACGGATCCTATGGTTCGGATTTAGATCTGGTAGTTTAATATAGAAAAATAAAATACTTAGTAAAACTAAGTCTGCACTCGCCCTCTAGCTCAGGGCAATTTATCATACTTTTAAGGCATTTTCTGATACTTTTAATATGCACATTTATGTTTTAGTATTTTACATATCACAATGCAGAATAATGATACTTTTTATATAATTATTGATACTTTTCAGATTAAATATGATACTTTTAGGTTATTTCAATTGACAGTGGACTCCTCATAATACTTAAAATACATACATGATAATTATAAGTTACTAACTCGTTGAATGATACTTTTTATATAACTAGTTAGGTGTACGTCGTTGACGTAATCCAAATAATTATTTTTATTTGAATAAAATTAATTATTATAAATGGAATAATTTTTTATTAATTATTGTTGATATATAGTAAATGTCACCTGTGTAGTTTTATCCTAAAATAAAACTTGCAAAATTAAAATTAAGCTTCTTTGTTGGTGAAATATGGTTAGAACATTTTGAACCCGGAACACGATACTTACATATTATTATCATTGAATAAAATACAATGAATATTAAAAAAACTAAAGAGTAACTAAAAAAACAAATATAATCAAATAACTCGTTGTGCATCAATTCAACTCTTGTTTTACTTTTTTAAGTGTCTCATTCTTCTTCATGTTTAATATAATCGTTGATTAGCATGAACAATATACTTTTTTTTTGCAATTTTTTTAATGCATACTTAGCCCAAGCATGATTGATTGATGTATATATGTCTTCCTCTTTTTCTCCATCTCCGAAATGTGTGTTATCTCTCGACTAAGCTATAACATTAAGTTTTTCATTCACCACCCGTGCCTTTGTTGTTTTGTTAAGAGTGATGAGTAAGTGAAATTTCTTTTCATATGTTATTTCCAAACACCAATTTTCAGTTTTGTACTATTCATAAAATCGAAAATATTTTTGTTTCAAGTGTTTTTACTAAAAATAACTCATTTTAAATTAATTTCTAAGCTACTTTTCTTACATATTCTCCTATATTGTCATTCAATTACATCTGTCAAATTTACATCACTATCTCTCACTTTTCACCAAAAATTAATTGTTAGGTCAACCCCTAACTTACCAATAAAATTATTTTCAAATACATAAAAATATTATTTTATTCGTAAGACATGATTTTGTGTAAATAAATATTAAAAATAATATAACAATTTATTTCTAAACTTATATTTATTTTCAAAACTTTACATTCAACCTAACATATTTTCATTTCTCACGCGAAAACTAACACTCACTCTCAAGGAAGTAGTGGAAATTAAATTAAATATGAGCCCTTAGCTCTATATAATACTCGCTTGTTGTTCCTAATTAAATTAAATATTTATATATTAGAAATTAAAATAAAATAAACTAATCAATACAATTGAAAATGGTCAATAAATTAAAATTAAAAGAAAAATCGCATGTCTATATCATACAAATTATTAAACCACGATCCATTTTCATTCTATGCAAACTATATATTAATGAAAAAGGAAAAATAAAAATACGAAGAAAGATAAATAATCAATAATATAATATTATTGCATATTTATTCACTTATTGGAGATCCGATACATATAGTCAATGCCTACTCATACATAAATGAAAACACATTGTACCACATTCAATTATAATCTATATTTAAAATTCATGAAATAGTGATTAGTATTTGACGGATTAATAAAATATTTAAGTACTTCAAATATTATTAATACTTGGTGTCTTTTCAAAATTTTCCTCGTTAGATTTATTGCAAGTGACATTTTATTTATGTATGCTTTGTTTTCTGCTTTATCAATAAATTCTGTGAGATAATATTACATATCCTGTAAATAAAAATTAGTTATACCACACAAGTTAATTATAGATTGTGAGTACATGTATAATATTGTTGATATGATTGTTAAATTTTCAACATTGTTTCAATATATAATTTATAAATCAAAATAAATTATTAATTAATTGTTTATATAACTCAATCCAAGAAAACTTAAAAACATTATAAAACTATATAGGTTTTTATGCTTATTTTACAATCAAAATTTTCTCTTGTTTGGTTTTGATGGTTGAAGACGCTTTTTCATTACTTTTATTGTTTTTTTTTTTTTTGCATTAGATGCATTATAAATAATTAATCGTATAATTTACATGCTAAAATTTGATAACCCAAGTTTTTGCATTAATAAAAAAATGAATCTAAATTATGTTAAATCGTATATCCTTTATTACAAAATAGTAATAAAAAATATAGATAATGATTAATGAACAAAGCTTGGATAACAAAATATGTTTTTTGAAAATTTTAGTAATAACTTATATTTCAATAATCTTAAAACTAATTATTTTTCTATGGGATATTTGCAAACCAAAAGTTAATTTAGAACTCCTCTTATTTATATAAATCAAACTAAATGGATTAATATAATTTTTTTATCTTCATTTAGTTGTAAAACCATACTCTTGTTTCTTTTTTTGTAGATGTATTTAGTTAATAAGAAAATTAAAGAAAAATATTATAAATGTACCTTTGTATATAACACTCAACTTTAAATGACTGAAATGATCTCATATGAAATCTTCTATATATGCTTATGGCATACGGTTGGAAAGCTCTCGATATCTAGTTTAATATGAAATTAATATTATTTAAAAATTCAAAATATTATAAGAATTCCAATTAAATGAAAACATATAAGAAGAATTTGGAATACAAATAAACACTAATCATATTATCAAAAAAATAAAATAAAATCAACATAGAAAACTACTTAATTGCCCTTAAAACTAACTTTACTATAATGATATTTTTGGCAAATCAAAATTTTGAAGAAACCTTCAAACTCATTCACACTTTTATAATAAGTATAGATTGCTAATACTTTTCATATTATATATGATACTTTTTCAACAACAAAAATAATATTTTCGAATGCTTTAAGCATCAAAGATCTAACATGCAGAGTGATATGATATATACTCAATGTTGAGATAAAATGACATAAAACTAATACTTTTAAGGCAAATTCTGATACTTTTAAGATAATTTTTATATTTTCAAGCATCAATGTTTACATATTTGTACACATAAATTTTTTCACAAACTAATAATTTTAAGATAATTAATGATACTTTTAAAGCAATTTCTCGACATTTTTTAAGCATCAAGCATCTAACATGCAAGAGTGATATAACATATATTCAATGTTGAAATACAATGATATAAAACCCATACATTTAAGGTAATTTCGATACTTTTCAAGATAAATGTTCATAGATTTGTACACACAAATTTCTTACAAATTGATACTTTTAAGACAATTTATGATACTTTTAATGTAATTTTACGATACTTTAAGCTTCAAAGATCTAACATGTAGAGTGGTATAACGTTGAAATATAATGACATAAAACAGATACTTTTAAGGCAATTATTAATACTTTTAAGGCAATTTCTAGTACTTTAAGGCATCAATGTTCATAGATTTGTAAAACTTTTATCTCAAAATTATATTTTATTACAAATTGGTACAATACTTTAAGCGATGAAATGAGGAAAAACAAAAAAAGGACAACCCACAAAGGACGACGAGAGGAAGCGAGAAGAGGCGAAAAGAGTCGATAAGAAAAACATAAGAAGAAGAGTCGAGAAGAAAAACATAAGAAGAAGAAGAAAGAAGAAGAAAGAAGAAGAGGAGGAAAAACGGGAAAAGGAAAAAATGAATAACACTAGTTTGAAATCGAAAACAAAAACTAAAATAAAAAATTAAATCTGGGAGGGTATGAGAAGTAGATCAGATAAGTAGGACCAGTCTTACAGATTTTGACTAATAAGATAGTCTTATACAAATTTTGCCTATGTAATTAGATATGAATGGAATAATGATAATAAATTAAAAGTAATGATATGGTGATACATAAATTTCGCCCAATTTTATTAATTTAAACTAAAAGTGACAACGTAGTATATAGATAGTGATAAACAAGGTTGTATTCCATATGAATTGATTAAAGAACGAGAGAACGTCAATTCTGCACTTTAATTTTAATAAACGATCGAAAATATGAAAATTGAATTATCTACTTAATCGAAATAAAATGAAATAAAAGAAACAGATAACTAACGAGCTCACACATATAGAATTAATCAAGTGATAAAAGCGATCCTAGTACTATGAATTCGCCATGCGTCTCTGAATTATATCTAATTTGTGTTTAAAAAACAATTGTACCTTATCTATGGATTTATTTCTTATCTTAGTTCATCTCCCCTGTCTAAGCAAACAAACTGTAGATCAATAGTGAATTGCATGCTAGCATATTTGCTCAACAATTAATATCGATTCCTAAAAGCATATTGAATCAATTATCAAAAGTTTAAAATCCCATAAACATCATAAGCCTTTCGACTCGTACAATATTATGATATTGTTTTTCATTTACAAAGTTCCTATTAAAATTTTATATTGTACAATAACTTTTGTTATTTATTATTTACTTATAAACTTTGTACTCATCGCATATAATAAATAATTATAACAGATTTTAATTTATTTTTTGTTAAATGCATTAGAATATAACTATATAAGTAATAAAATATTGATTATTAATGGAATTATAAAGTTTCACTGAAATAATTTAAAAAGATATTATTCAAACGAGCGGAATATGAGGCAAAGCGGGAACACCTCAAGTGCCCTGACACAGTACTTAATTTCCCGCCACCAAAGAGCACACTTTCCCTCCAAAAATGCCTCTCCTTTCTCTCTCAAAACCCTAACTCCACTCCACTGTTTCCGAGCACTCACAATAACACCCAATCCATCTCTTCCCCCCCACCCTGAAAAAAATATTTGAAAAAAGATACTCAAAGAAGTCATCCATGGAAGAATCATTATCCTCGGTCAAGACTCTTCATTCCCGCAAGAGAAAGAAAAGCCGCCAATCTTCATTGAATCATAACCCTTTGTTCGGCATCTTAACCCGCAGCAAGTCCCGGATATATTTTCACCAGAATCGCTCCGGCATTTCCCGACCTGATCCAGTTTTCAGAAAACCAAAGTCGTTTCGGCCAGACTGTGAGTCAGTGGAAGTATTTTTGGACGTGAACTGCAACAATGCTTCCCGGGTTTCATCAATTAAAGATCTCCGAATGCGGAGGGTTTTCACGCCAGATGTTAATTCGGTTATTGAAGAGGAAGGAGTGGAGGAGACTGAGGATCGGAAGAAGCTGTTGAAGTGTTCAGATTCAAGTCGGGTCGTGGGGTCGGAAGTAGCTGATGTGAAGTTGGATGAGCTAGAAAAACCTGAGATAATTGTATCTAAGACAGAGGATGCACGAAATGATTTGGAAAATGGTCCGAATTTGAAAGATCTAGCTGATGTGAAGTTGGATGAGCTAGAAAAACCTGAGATAATTGTATCTAAGACAGAGGATGCACGAAATGATTTGGAAAATGGTCCGAATTTGAAAGATCAGGGGATTTCTGGACATGGGCCTAATTCCAAAAGCAAAATGGTAATGAAGTGCTTTTGGTTGGATTAAATTCTACTTTACTGCAATTCTGCCTATCTTATCTCCGTCTTCAAGACAATTTTGTTTAATATTGGATAACCACGAACACTGTAGGACTTTAGTTGATATCTAAGATGTTATGTTTTATGAAAGTGAGTGTTTGATGTACTCTGGATTTTCTGCTAATGGTTAGTGTAATTTGCTAATGTCGAAAACTTTCATCAATTTTTAGGCTCTTAATAGGTGTGGCCGGAGGAAGGTTTTCAAGACTTCAAGCTCTTTCAGCTATAAAAGATTACTTCCTTATCTGATGGACATTGTGAATGATGATTCTAGTAAGTCATTGCTTCTGTTATCTTGGTTTCCTATTTTACTTATTTAGAAAATGTGAAGACATCTGATATTACTGTTAAAGTATGAAAACTAATAGATGTAATTTTTAAAACAATTTTTGTGTAGGTGTTTCCAAAATTGAAATAGTAGATGCTGCAAATCCATGTAAATTGCGGAAGTTGGATGGTGTGAAATCTGAAGTGCTGTCAATTTCTGACAAAAGCTATACTAATGTTAAGTGTGTTGTGCCCCAATTTGATGATACAAAGCCATCAGAGAATGAGGATGTTCAAAAGTTCCATACAGAATTGCCCTTCAATCAACAGGGTTTTAGTGGTAAGGAAAATGAATTGGGTCAGACTGCAGAAACTATTAGACCTGTGGAAGTAGCACAAAAAGGTCATGAGAGTGATGCAGATAATAGAGTTGATGTTTCAGTAGAACAAGAATGCGTCCAAATGACACCTCCTGATCCTGGTATGTTCACCAATACAGAGGCTGATCATGGTGGAGAATATATGGAAGCTAATAATGTGCTTGGAGAGAAGCAAATTTCTAAGGGGTTGTCGGTTGGCAGTGAAAAGAGTAACTGTGATGTCTTGAGACAGAGTCCAAATAGCAATGTGGCACTAATTCAGTTAACAGAACGGTAATCTTTCTTCAATCCATAAATGTCATGTAGTAAGTTTACTTTCTTTAACAGAAGTTGGACGTTCAGTTCATGTTAAATTCGGGACTTGAGAGACGGCCCCATACACGTATCAATATGGGGAAGAGTAAGAGAGCCCAAACCCACCAAGTGAGAGGTTCCATCCTAAAACCACTGGTGATGGAGGAGTAACTCACTACTTATAAATCGGACTATCTTACCCTTATTTAATCAATACGACAACTCACAAGTGACATATCTCAACAGTTCATCTATTGTTAATGCCTTTACACAAGTAATTAATTACTT